>DWNR01000511.1:0-19324 GCA_018250455.1 Polygonus leo | reverse complement strand
GTCGCCTCATCGTGCCACGTGTCTTCACTACTGTACCTTGAGTTACGGCGAACGGGTTTAATTTTTCTTTTATTTTATTTTCCTTTAACTTAATGGAAAGTGCAATACTAGAGAGGCCTTAAGCACCCACGACCATTACTTTTTTCTATTTATTGTTTACTGTGAATAAACTGAATGTTAAGTAGTGACTTGGATTTCATTACAATAATTTCACCGTAACACGGGTGGTGTTGGATTCCACAAAATTGTCTTATATTTGTGAAGAAAGAAATAAATAAAAGTAAACTCTACTCTTTGTTGTTTTTCTCAACTCAATTTATATTTCATATTATATTATAATGTATTACCAACGAGAATACACTATAACATTTCATAAAACGTTATAATGAATATCCAAAATTGACTTACCCTACTTCCCGGCATCTTCCCTCGTCCACGCCGTCATGTTCTGTTGACATTGTACACTTTAGCTAATGGATCTTTTATGCTCTACATGATAATCGACCTCCCAACCCATTAGATTATTTCCAGAACATTCCGCGACTTTGTATTGTAATGGTAGAACAGTTTCTTATTTACAGCAGTTACTTAGTGTGAGTTTGCAGTGATAGCCTATTGCTTGTGAATTTTTTCTTTCATATTGGGAGTTTCATTATTTTTTTTTATCGAATGAAGTTAGGAAACGAGCATGCAACCCACCTGATGGTAAATGGTCACTGCTGCCCATGGACATCAATAATCATGCCCAAGTACGATATAATCATACCTGAATTTGATCATAGATGCGTTGCTACTGAGGACTCAGATGTTTCCCTCGTATATAAGTATAGCCGGCAACCACGTATCTCCAAACCGAAACACAACAATTGTTTCATGGAGGATTAAGCTAGTAGCGGTGGTACCTCCCAGGTCGAACTAAATGAATTCTACTACCTAGCACACTTTTTCTCACAGATAACTTATTTAAATTAATTTGCTTGTCTATAACGGAAAAAATCGTGATGTATGAAATCTACACGCCTAACGACCGGTTTTAATATCCTATCTATCCCTGATTAGATGTTAAAATAGCGAAATATATAATAGCCAGCAGAGGAGCTCAAAAACATAAAGAACATAAATTATTATTGTGTACGCTACTGCCTATTCAATTACCTAAAAAATTCAAATTCGAAGTACCAAAACTATATCCTACATTCTAATACACGCCAAAAACAAGAAAAATTCGAATTATAATTACTAGACGACCTTTCAAATCTCCATGAATTGAATGATTTATCATTGCGTACCTTCAAGTGCTTCATTCGCAAACAAGTCACGCTTTGAAGTAGGCTTTAATGAAAATGAACGGGCCTTCACGTGAAAGAGCCGATATCTCTACGCGGACCAAATTAATGGAACGAAAAGAAATGCCTACAGTAATTTGTACGTCCTTTTATGTTTCATGAAAAGGTGAAGTCCATTGTGGAGGCACAATGCCGGCTGATACACCCTGCCTACCTGATAACCGGTATTGGTACAGTCGGAAAGGAACAGTAAGACGACAGGCCCTTTAGAAAATTTTCTATTGACCTAATTAAATTTGTTGAGTATATTACTTTTGTAATATTGTTTTTCCGTCTTAACCTAATTAATAGGGCTGTTAACTCAGACCCAAGCCTACCTGGGCTATCTGAGGAAAAATAGTCACTATTTCCAATGGACATTTGTATCACAAGGGAAATGCCGAAGGTGGTTGCCTGGTTGCCTTGTTGGAAGTATATCCACTTATATTGTGGTTGCCGGTTATACTTATACACAAGGCAAACGTATTAGTCCTCAGGGGTAGCAACGCATCTGTGATCAATTTCAGATATGATCCAATCGTACTGGCGGCAGTGACCACTTACCATCAGGTGGACTGCATGCTTGTTTGCTACCTTTATACAAAAAAAAAATCGTTAATGCATGACTCGCATATAAATAAAAATCACTTTACCGTATAAATAGGAACTATGACTATGCGCACTTAAAAGGAAAGAATTAATACTAAAAGAAAGACAAACTATTATAATTCATGTTAGATAAGACATACACCAATAAAAAGTACATGATATCTGTCATATAAAATGGCACATACGCTTAACATATCAATTTCCTTGTACTGTGGTGCGCGTCCCATCCTATTATCCAGCCCACAAAGGATTCAGATTGAAGATTGTTTTTGATTTGCGGAAATAGAAATTGTAATGTGAGAGGAAAATTAAATGTTCTCTCCGTTATAATATTTTTTCCGATGTATTTTAAACCATTGTTAGAAATGATTACAGCAATAATATTCCTATGGGTTTTGTTTTGGAAATACCAAGTGAGCAAAGTTTTTTTTATAGTGTTAAGGCAGCAAAAGAGCATGCAGTCCACCTGGTAGTAAGTGGTCACTGCCGCCAATGGACATTAGTAGTCATCCCCAAGTACGATTGGCCCAAGGTTGACCACAAATGCGTTACTGTCCTTGAGGACTAAGATGTTCGCCTCGTTTGTAAGTATAGCCGGCAACGACGCCTCTCCAAACCGAAACACAATAAATTGCTTCACGGAGCATTATGAGGATGGCGGTGGTACCTCCTCGGTTGAATTATATGACTTCTACCACCTGGCAAATCTGAGTATGTTCATAATTTTAGGGATATTTTTACAGTTTAGATGGATACAGATATTTTACTTTTTTCGTATTATGTAGTCTCATAATCCTCCGTGAAGCAATTCTTGTACTTCAGTTTGGAGAGGTGTGGTTACTGGCTGCACTTATACAAGAGGCGAATCCTAGTCCTCAGGGTGTAGCAACGCATCAGTGATCAAACTTAAGTATTGATTTAATTGCATTGCATGATTACTGATGTCCATGGGCGGCCACAAGTGACCACTTACAATCAGGTGGACTGCACACTCGTTTGCTATCTTTATACACAACAACAATAAAACACTATGCTTATGCTTTACCCAAAAATTAGTCTGCATAAGTTGGCCTCACTCTGGTAGAACAATCTTATCTCTGCAACCTGGTAATACTCGGTAGCACTTATCAAAGTTATGAGCTGCATAAGGAACAGGAATCCGCTCTAAAGGCGCTTACATATGAGTTTAAACTTCTTAAGTATAAGTGTCCTTCATGTTTAAACATGCCTACTTTTTAAATCTAGAATCAAAAGAAAATGGATTTAGGATGGTGAAAATTTAGTGTAGGTATGTATTTTTAATATCGAATCATATATTTATGTACACACAGATAAATAACTCAAAAAAAATTAAAAGAAAAAAATGTACATAGAACAAAAATAAAATTTGGAGTCGGAGGACGACCCTTATCACTTAGGGTTATAAAAATAGATAACACCCTATTCTCAGACCTACTGAATATACATATGAAATTTTATCTAAATTGGTCAAGCCGATTCGGAGTAGTATGGTCACTAAAACTTTGACACGAGAATTTTATACATTAGATAACACTTTCAACTTATTACCCAGACTAGAATTTCTTGTGTCGTGTCATGGACACACAACATAAATACTAGTACACATATACCCATGATAGAAATATAAATTCCTGCTTTTCAGATAGTCTTCATACAGCTTTATTTGAAATTTTTAAACTAATTGGCTACCTCACGATGTTTTCCTTCGTGAAGTAGCTAGTGATACATTTTGTATTTGAAACCTGCACGCCTGACAGGGAGGAGTGTATTTTAGTCAATGTTACAACAATTGAAAATATAGACATAAATAAAAATACAAAGAAGCGTTAAGGTACAAACATAAATATCATTTCTTGGAATGTTCAACTTTGAATCCATCACAGCAGATATTGACTAAGACCAAGATCTTGGGCAAAATATTGAAGGTCGAAAAACTTTTCCGTTCGCTTCTCATTCGGAAGGCTTTACGCGTTATGTTTTCAAAGCCTTTTCTAGCTTTGTAAGGCATTGGCAGTTTCAATAAAGCGGACCCTACTAAATCATGCCAGGATTCAGATTTGAGATTCATAAGACGAACGCGTGTTATTGGGCCGTTGTGAGATTATAAGTTTTTGTACCATCGAAGAAAGGGATATAGATTGTAATAGCTTCGATGCTGCTGGTGTAAGAGTTACCTTTTTTTCTCAAGGTTTCCCTTCGTTGCTCATAAAATCAAGCCGATGTTATCATATGGCGTTTTATAGTAAAAATAAATAATATTAATGTAAATAAATCGTAAAAAAAATATGAAATTAAAAAAAATATGAGTTATGAAAGTGGAAGAAGCTAGGCAATTATGTCAGAATTTAGGGATTTGGCGTGAAGATGTGTGTTTGTGTGTGTGTGTGTGTGTGTATGTGTGTGTGTATGTGTGTGTGTGTGTGTTGTGTATGTAAATAAATCGTGAGAATATCGAGAAATGTTGAGTATCGTCAAGTGAAGGTAGGACTCGTCCACACAGAATTCCAAACCTATTTCCGATAGATGGCTTTATAAGTTGAAAAATTTCAAGATCCTTTTACAGTTTTAGAGATGCAGATATAGCCTTGTGATAGAGGGATTGATGAACGAAAAATTATTTGATTCGACGCCATTTCGGTGAAGTTGTATAAAACTATAATGTTTAAAAAGAAACGAAGAACTAATAATGTCACAATAAGAATCGACAAATAAATTAACTAACGGACAGTTATAAATACTGCATGGTGGTATGAACCTTCGTTTGACTGACCAACTCACACTTAATCGATTTTATTTCTATAGTTATACCATGCACGAGATAGTTTTTTTTTAAGAAAGTGAAAACAAAGGTGTTTATTTTGAAAAAGAAAATGAATTTACCTCCAAAAACAAAGGTAGTTCGTATGCCACATTTCGCATTTCAACACGATTCTAGTGTATTGTTCCAACGTAGAAACCAGACAAACCCAATATTTCCACAATATTAACAGAACAATAGAATAGCTCTTAAGACTGAACGTGATTTTGGTAGATTTTTCCAATACAATAAGAGAGAATGATATTGAATACGTGATTTTAGACGAAATTCTTTTTGCGAACCGTGCTTAGAAAATCAAACGGTTATTTGTATTTTACTAACTGTATTGACTGTAAAGATGTTTATCACGTATAAGTTTGCCAGATCGTAGAATTCGTTTATTTCGATCGGGGAGGTACCACTGCCACCCTCATAATCGTACGTGAAGCAATTTTTGTGTTTCGGTTTGGAAAGGCGTGGTTGCCGGCACAGATATATTAAGTGGTTGCCGGCTATACTTACACACGAAGCGAACATCTTAGTCCTCAGGGGACAAGCACCGCATCTGTGATCAAACTTAGGTATGATTTAATTGTGCTTGGAGATGACTACTGATGTCCATGTGCGGCAATGACCACTTACTATCAGGTGGACTGCATGCTCGTTTCCAACCTTTATACGATAAAAAAAGTTTAGACACTAAGACCTGACTACGTGAGAACCACGCCCTGTATACTCGAAAAATATTGCATGTATTTTTCGATAATATATAATTTTTGAAACGTGAAAACTTTTTCAAGCCTTTTCACGAAATACTAAACATGATATTCAATAAAAATATATATTCGTAAATACCTCTTGTATTTACAAATATATATTTTGCATAGTATATTATGCATAGTGTGACGTCATACAGCGATCAGAACAGGAGATAAATTACACACTACACTATTCCTCTATTTTAAAGGTGCTACTGGCTGCGGCGTCGCACGCTATATTAAACAATTTTACAAAAGTAGATTTTTTTTTAATTGACATATATTTTTTTATTCATGAACTGATTGAAATGAAACAAACACTAAATGTTAAGTGAAGTTTACCACACAATTCGTCAAAATATATCAGTGAAAACCGTATTTGAATCGGATCAGGCGTTTCTTAAATGCGAACAAACATACAAGCAGGCAAACCGACAAACAGACGAAAATTTTAAAAATCATTGTTTTGGGTTTTATTCCGTAATAAAGACCTCCGGTATCGATTTGTCCCAAATATATTTCACGTACAGACGGCGATCAGATACAGATCTATTATATGTATAGATTAGGATAATTTACAAATATATACATACAATCTATAGTCTAAAATCTCCCTTTACATTCAACGTTGTTCCATTAAAATAATATGGAGAATCAATGTATTTAATTTTTTAGAAAAAACAGACTCTAAAGTTTAGTATAAAAACTATACATTTTTTAACATTTTACACAACATTTAAGCTGAAGCGCTAATTAAAGTGAAATACAAGTAAAAAGTTCGGAAACGTGTTTTACTTTGATAATTTAGCTGCATTTTCTTTTAGAGCTAAATCGCTGCTTGACATTAACCCGGGCAGCGGTGAAAGCGCTGTTTTGCTCGTTTTGTCAACAGTTCCATTAATTTTGTTTTTGCTTAATTTACCCACTCGTTTTAAATGTGGGACAAGGGCGTTTGATTATATTCAATATGCACGTATATTCACATGTAATAACATTCTTATTATTTCGGATATGAGGATTGGCTCCTGAGATGCACGAGAATAATAACAAATCTTAAAGAAACTATGCACTGTCTACTTATACTAATATTTTTAATTTTTACCCTACTTTGCCGATAATTTCAAAAGATATGTGTTTTGAAATTGGTTTCACCGTTTCTCCTTCGTAACAAAGCTCGTTGGAAATGATGGTAGCTTGTGCTTAAAAGGGAGTGGTAATGAAATTATTGTGAATAATTTTGCATTATAGATTATATATATAATGTTGTGTTTGTCTCTTTGTTTGTACCTAAAGATAACTTTATAGGTTACCTATAATTATGTACATCTATAATTGGTCTATCGTAATAGTTTATATCTAGTATACCATAATACTATCCTTATGACTTAGGGATATGAAACATGTAAATATAAATAACGGACAAAGTACAAAGATTTGTATTTTAATGAACAAAGCTATATTACGCTGTAATTTCTTAATAATACAATTGTAACTCCATTTTCAACTAAATTGCTGTATAATTTCTAAAATTCTTGGAACGTTTGAAGGATCTAAATTAGTAATCTTTTGGAGTAGGTACAGCGCGAAATAACTGAATTGTTTACAACTATTTAGTAATTACTTAAGTATTAAGTAATTAAGTGTTACGAAATTGGTACTTGGTAAAACTCTTAAGAGCTCTTAAGAGTTCTGATCTAGAGAAAAATGTTTTAATTGGTCAAGTGCCGATAGAACTCGCACACGAAGTAATTTATATCTACTTAAGTAATTTTACATAAATATCTATAAAAAAAATATTTTTAGGATTTGTTGTTATAGCGGCCATTGTAATATACATTCTGTGGCCTAAATTACTATCTATTTGTGCTTTTATAAGGTTGTAATCTGCCGGTCTGCCGCGCAGAATTGGGATTTCTGTTCTGGGTCTGGGTGTTTGTGCATACGTCTTGCGTGAGTCCATGGCGTCCACGGTACAGGGAGTCCTAGTGCGGGCTATGAATGTACAAGGTGTTATTATATAATAACCTTTTACCTGTATATGATACTGCAATGCATTGATATTAAGTAGCAGACTTCTCGGAAATATTAAATTCACCTGAACAATTCTGTCTAATACTAAAAATTACAGATTATCATCAACAAACGACCTGCATAGCTCAGTGGTTGTACTAAACTAATATTAGATGCAAAAGGCCCGCCCAGCTCAATTACCGGCCATTTAAAAGTTAATTATTAAGTTTGGACTTTTATTCTAGACTGAGGGTGCCAGACCATTGTCATATGTCCAAATAAAAAATAAATAATAAATCTTTAATCCTCAGGTAGGGCAACGCATCTGAGGTTAAATGAATCAATTGAAATTGCCAGGTGGTAGAAGTCTTGTAATTTGACCAGGGAGAAACTACCGCCACCCTCATAATATTCCGTGAAGGTAGCAACGCATCATTCAATTTCAGGTACGATTCAATAGTACTTGGGGATGATTACTGATGTCCACGAGCGGCAATGACCACTTACCATCAGGTGGACTACATCCTTGTTTGCTACCTTAAAAAAACTGCATCTTCGTTTGCTACCTTAATTCTATACATAAAACACACTTACAGATAAGGATTTGTAAGCACTGCAATTATTTACATGTACATATAAAGCCTGTAATATAGCAAATATTTACATGTATGCTCTAAGGCCGTCTCATAGATTATGTCCTAACGCAAAGTTATTTCATCTAACTTTCTCGTCCATACTTGCATACATTCCGATTCAATGGAGATTGATAACCGACCCTCAGTACCTAACCACCACCTTTATTACCAAGCACTAAAGTTCATTTTACGAAACACAGACGACAAAGCTGGACCGAAATGTAGGTTCGGTTTGAGCCTCGAAAATTTATCGCCATGGAAATTTGAGATAGGATTAGTTGGGATATTTACATGCTTTCGCTACGTCCGGATTCGATACTTTTTATACCCGATAGACACAAATCCCAAGATTTACTTAACTGATATTATAAATGCAAATGTGTTTGATTATTTAAGTTTCACACCTTCACTGCTCACCAGATCATTATAAAATTTAGCAAACTCAGGGATGCAGAAAAGGACAAAGAAGTCATAAACTAAAACTGGGGGTCTCGTGGTAGGGTACTTACAGAAAAAAATCTAAATATAAAAAACTGTTGTAAAATCGCATGCGAAGTCGTGGTTTCTGCTAGAAATGAACAAACAATTCACTTACATAAGTATATTCTATAACTTTTACGGCGTATCGCAAGGAAGTTTCATTGGTCCTGATTTATTCATTGCTTATCTCGACAGATGGTTGACGATGGCTTAAAGTTTTATTATAGAGATATTGATTTGGCTGAAGTGATTGCGGGAATATATTTTTTATTGATATTAATATTTATTCTTAATTTTAATGACACATATATTTGATAGCACCCAAAACAATGTGTTCCACGTAAAGTCAAACAATTTATTTAATTCCCATGTATAATTCATTGTATTAATTATACACTGTGTTTAAAGGCCTTTACATTTAGTAAATTCGTTCGCAGCAAATTATATATCAGCACGTCTGCTGTCATACTCATACGTAATTTCGGATGAACCCTTCATTTCAAATTTCACATCCAAATTCCCTTCAAAGTGAAATAAACGTCTATATATTGCATGGACCTGTAATTTCGGACAGCAATAAAATGCTATATGTACAACTTACCCTTTCGTTGCTAAAATGCTTCGTGTCACAACTATTTCTGTTACAAAGAATGTGGCATCCATAACCGTCGCTCTGCCGTTACATAGGATCCGGAAATATATTTGTTCTTTTTACCTACAAAGGTAGAGGAGAATGGAAATCTGGATGGATTTTATTCGGTTTTATAATAAATATTATATTAATTATATTTGATTTTTTTATATCTTTATGATAAATAAATAGGTTTACATGTAATTGTATATTCGGAATGTAATTTGTATAGACGGAAGAAAGTATTAACTTTATGTTACTTTGAACCTATTTTCTTTTTATATTTCGTCGTAAGACGGTAGCCTTTTATTCAAAAATTAAAGAAAGAAACTATTTTTCCATCAAAATTCGCTTTATTAATTATGTGTTTTGTTTATTTTTAGACGACTTAAGAGTTAAAAGTTCTAGGAAGTGTAATGTTAAAATAATACCAGCGTTTTTTAACCCTCCAAGTAATTAAAACTTTAATACAACATAGCTAAAACGCTAACTACAATACCACATACATGTGTCCAATACCTAAAAGGTGATTTGAATTCAATTTCACACAAAGTTAAACTATCTTCTAACAACATTCAATTGCAAAACAAAACCCACCCATAGTCACAAAGAGCGCAACGCTCCGTACGACGGCAAAAATCCTCGTTACACGGGTGCAAATTAATATTAAATGTTTTTGTTCATTTGCTCTACTACGGTGCAAATTGGATTTGCGTATTCAGTGCGCCATGTCATCGGTGTAATGTTTTCCAGATTCAATTTACTGCGCTATTTATGAGCACTCCTCACTGGTGTTTAATGGATAAACATTAACTCGTTCAAACTTTTAGCGACTCTTTTTGCCGCAGTCATGCGACTAGCACCAAGTTACATATTGGGTTAGTGACCAAATGTGGATACACAAAGTGTACATGTGGTTACAAAAATGTCGCTTTGGAATCGTACACTACATAGTTAGTGGCTTAATGTGTTACCATTTATAATATTTTAACGGATTCGTAATATCATCATAGCAATATTACACCTTAGATATCACTATTTTAAACTATAATTAATTTTATGCAATACTATGACTTGCTGTTAAAATGCGGCCAGCATATAAAAGTATACTTATACGAAGAATAAAGTGCTTTTTACTAAATGTCTATGTATGTATACATACATATACCAAAATAACCATCTTTACAATTTTTGTCTGGCTATCTGTCTGTCTGTTTGTTCCGGCTAATCTCTGGGATGGCTGCACCGATTTTGACGGGACTTTCACTGGCAAATAGCTGAGGAAATAAGAAATAACTTAGGCTACCTTTATTTCAGAATTATACTATAATATAATAAGAGCGCGGACCGAATTTCACGCGGGCGGAGCCGCGGGCACAGCTAGTAATAACTATAATTCTGATATTATTGCTTATTTAAACATTCCTACCTCATGTAGACATTTCTACTAAAAACTTTGAAAATGTTTCCCTTTACCAGGATTAGGTAAAGAACAATTTTCGGTCCAATGACTACATTAACAGACGTACCTCGTCTCGGAGACAGGCACGTAACCACTAATGTTTGGTTCATTAGACTATTGTGTTTCGCTTAATTACTCTAATTGTCTTCTTGGGACCAGAGGGAATTCTCGGGAATGTCGCTTTTGTTGGTACTTAACTGTGGTTGGTATTTAGTAAGTTAAGACGGGGGTCGTTACCCGGTTTGCTATATAAATGGTTTCAGGATCAAATTAGAGATCAGATTCAATTTCTGATATAGCTTCGTGAGAAATAAATTTGTTCAAAATGCTTCATAGACAATAAGTGTATCTAATGTAACAATAAATAAAGGAATAAATAGAAATTATAAATTCTCGTACCTATCAAACAACATTAAACAAATTGTTAACTTCTTTCATTTCTAACCACAGTAGTAAATTAAATGCCAAGAGCATTAAAAGCAAGAATATCTATATTTTAGAAAGTTTTTCCGCTGTTTCTTCTTCTTCCTAATTATCCATTCCATTCCAACAGGCAAAAGTGCATTCATCACCTCATTGCACTCAACAACAATGGCATTATCTGGTTCAGAGCAGAACATGGAGCGAGTTCGTTAATTAACTTGTGGAGTGGTCGCGGTTCACCTGCGGCTATTATTCTAGCAGGAAACTACTCCGCTGTCCTAACTTGGACTGAGTATAACTTGTAGATTGAGGTTTGAGATCTATTTTTGTTTGTAAATTACATATTTGTAAATAAAATTCATGAACGTCTTCTTTCGAAGGTTTTACAATCAGATATAATTTTATGTATCAGATTAATTACATATTGAATAATGATATTAATCACTAATTATAAAGCGAAATAAGCGTCTATTTATTGTTTGGACTTGTAATTTCGGATAGCTATAAAGTACCACATTGGCGCACCCTCAACCTTTCGTTACTAAAACACTTTTCATCTAACTTCCATAACCTTCGTTCCGCTATTACATAGATTCCGTAATTATGTTTTATTTTACCCACAACGGTATAGAGTCTTAGCAGCCCCGGTGGATTTTATTAAGGTTTATAGTTTTATTAAAAGGTACGTAAATAAATATCTATATTAAACAAATATATTTGATATTATCTTTACAATCTATATAATAAACAAATAAGTTTATGTAATACTGAATATAATATTTTTTATGGCAATTTTGAACAAGTGTTCTTTTTATTTTTCATTTCTACCGTCATTAATTCAGATTCTTGTTCAAAAATTTTCCTTTTCTACTATGCTTCGTCGAGAGCTTTTTTAATTAAAACGATTTTGATCTCTCCATTTAAAGATGACTGGAGAGTTAAAAGGTCTCCGAAATGGAACGATAAAACAAAACCACTATTTTATAACCGTGCAAGTAATATTTTTAGACAATATAGCTCAACTACAATGCCACGGGCATAGTGTGTTTAATACTTAAACATTGATTTGAATTCAATTTCACACAAAACTAAACTGTCTCCTAAAATAGCGTTCTATTGTGAAACAAAACCCACACCCATACAACCCATACAATATAAAAAGAACAACTTGGTCCGCGCGACGGCAAAATCCTCGTTACATGGCGCAAATTAATATTAAATGTTTTTGTTCATTTGCCCTACTGCGGTGCAAATTGGATTTGCGTATTCAGTGCGCCATGTCATCGGTGTAATGTTTTCCAGATTCAATTTACTGCGCTATTTATGAGCACTCCTCACTGGTGTTTAATGGATAAACATTAACTCGTTCAAACTTTTAGCGACTCTTTTTGCCGCAGTCATGCGACTAGCACCAAGTTACATATTGGATTAGCGACCGCATGTGGATACACAAAGTGTTTACTGTAGCCGCTTTAGAATTTTACACCAAATTCAAAAATACCGATTTATTTTACTAAGCAGGATTTTGTCTAAGCATAGACTTTCTTCTATTAAGAAGTGCTTTGTATAATTAATTGTTCATATCTAACAATTAATTATACAAAGCACTATAACAGAGGTGTAATATCGTGATAGCAATAGTTACACCTTTAACGTGCAGTCAACACTATTTTAAAGTCTTATCTCTAGTCTAGTACAGAAAGTACCTTCATTTAATTGGTTCATGTTATTTCTTAAAGCAGCTAAAGTTATGGGTAAGTATATGTATGTTTTTTGGAAAAAATGATACGATGTTCATTACTGTTCGTATACCTATTAGTTACCCTAGTTCTGCTACTTAATTGCTTAATCTTGTTTTTATTTAATAACACACGTACCTAATTGTAACATTTCTAAAAACAAAGCTTTGAAAATGTTTCCCTGTTTTAAGCTTAGTTAAAGAACTATTTTCGGTTCAATGACTACATTGACAGACGTACTTCGTCTCGGGGACCGGCATGTAACCACTAATGTTTGGTTCATTAGACTATTGTGTTTCGCTTAATTACTCTAATTGTCTTCTGGGACCAGAGGGAATTCTTGGGAATGTCGCTTAGATAAATATTTTCTGTCTTCATAGTCTAATATTGTTTTGGTGGTATTTTACTGTGAAATTAAGGCTGGGGTCGTTGCCCGATTAATTCTGTTAAGGGTTTCAGGATCAATCGCTCTTCAGGAATATTTTATAAAACTAAAACTATCGATTCTATAACTTGGTATTTACTTCACATCAAATCATCATTTATGTTTGTCTAATGGTCTGCTTTTCCTAGGTAATTAAATTAAATTCTTCCTATTTAAAGAAACTTACACTAATCACCTGCTGAAAATATATGATTTACATAGTGCATCTAGTAGTAATAAAATATTACGCACAAGTACATTGTAGCAGCTAAACAATAATCTTTTATTTAGAGAATCCATCTCCCAGAATTCAGCCAGAATAATGATACTTTATAAATGTACACAATGTTTCTTCATTGTGTGAAATGCTTCATAGACGAAAAGTTCAGATGCAACAGGTTGGTATGATTATTTTTGTAATCCTTATTGAATAAATACATTCAAAATTATTCTTCAAACGTAATCTCTTACAAATAGCAATTGTATATCGTATCTAACATAAAACTTCACATGAATTGTAAAAAGTTCTTTCATTTTTTATCACATTTGTAAGTAAAAGTCAGAGCATTTTATTAAGGATAATTGTACTGTAAAAAAGGATTTCCGTTGTTTCTACTTCCTAATTAGCCATTCCCTTCCAACTCCAAGAGTGCATTCATCACCTCATTGCACTCAACAACAATGGCATTATCTGGTTCAGAGCAGAGCATGCAGCGAGTTCGTTAATTAACTTGTGGAGTGGTCGCGGTTCACCTGCGGCTATTATTCTAGCAGGAAACTGCTCCGCTGTCCTAACTTGGACTTAATGTTACTTGTAGGTTTATTTAGTACTCTTTATTTTATTTTATTTGTGAAATATAATGTGGTATTTTTAATTTAGATTTAAAGCAAAACAATGTGTTGTGCATGTGACTGAATTGTTATCTGACTAAACCTGTTTTCAAGATTCAAAAATAAATTTTAAAAAATCTACTTTGTAGTGTATTTTTTAAAAATAGAATGGTTATAATTTGATTTTTGTAAACAAAATTGGCAATAATGCAGACAGTTTACTTCAGAAAAAGTACCTATATTAAAATAAATCTTTCCTTGGCAACCATTTGACTATAGTTGCATACCTTAAAATATTTTGCAATTACTTAAGTAATTAAAACACACATGAATTGAAAATTGTATCTGCTATTGGCCGCTGTTAAATAATATATAAAAATAACATATTTGCACAATAATTTGTATTATTTCATCTATTCCAATTGCACGAGTGCATTCATCACCTCATTGCACTCAACAACAATAGCATTATCTGGTTCAGAGCAGAGCATGGAGCGAGTTCGTTAATTAACTTGTGGAGTGGTCGCGGTTCACCTGCGGCTATTATTCTAGCAGGAAACTACTCCGCTGTCCTAACTTGAAGTAAGTATAACTTGTAGATTGCGGTAGTTGCGGTATGTGTTTTTGTTTGTAAAATATTAATGAACTTGATAAATTCACGCTCGACATCACAGATTCTTGAAATAAAAGAATAATAAGTTTTTTTTTCAAACTCAATGGATAACAAATATTAATAATACCTGTCTACTTCAAATATAAATAGAATATACTGATTATAAGAACATTATAATTGAGTGAACTTTTTGATATACGATAAACTATTTATTTATGTTTTTTGTTAGCATGAGCATTCATTTTCTCATTGCGCTGAGCCAACAAAGTTGCACATTAAGCAAGTTTGTTAATTAACTCGTGAAGTGTTCCACCGCTGCCACCTCACTGCGCTTCTAGCTGCAATAGGTGAATAGCTCACTGTGCAAGCGTTGTAACTTGTAACTTACTGCGCTGTAATTAACTTGTGAAACAAAAGGACAAAAGGCGCAATTAATACGGTATGAGTGAATGTGAATGTGAGTGGATTTGCTATAAAGTTACAGGGGTCGTTAATATTATGTAATGTAAATAAGTATTTACTTTCTAAATTCGTTTTTATACTGATACTCTTTTGTAGACATAAATATTATTCACATAAATTATTACTTAGACATTTCAACTTTTTATAAATTTTTGGATTATATACTGATTAAACAACAACGATTTCGAAACAGATGCAGTCATAAAAACAAGTAAAATTATTTACAACATAACGCACGATGCTCTATCAAAAACTTTGCAATTAAATTCATTGATGTGTAATGAGCCGTATATACGTATATGGGTTAGAATGAGAATTTACTAGCTCATTGCGCTGAGCAAACAAAGGCGTACATGGAGCAAGTTCGTTAATTAACTCATGGAGTGTTCCACCGATGCCACCTCACTGCGCTTCTGGCCGCAATGGGTAAATGGCTCACTGTGCAATCGTTGTAACTTGTAACTTATTGCGCTGTAATTAACTAGTGAAACACAAGGACAAAAGGCGCAATTAATACGGTATGAGCGTGAATTTGCTATAAAGTTACAGGGCTCGTTAATATTACGTAATGTAAATAAGTAAATTTAGGTATGACTCAATAGTACTTGAGAATGATTACTGATATCCATGGGCGGCAGTGGCCACTTACCATCAGGTGGACTGCATGCTCATTTGCTACCTTTACACAATAAAAAAAGTATTTGATAAGATTTCAACAACGGACAAGTATCATATTTTAGAAAGTATATTATCAATTTACCTTCTAAGTTCGTCTTTATACTGACACTCTTTTGTAGACAAATATTATTCACACAAATGATTACTTACACATATCGACTTATTATACATTTTTGAATTAAATACTGATGAAACAACAACGATTTCGAAACAGAGACAGTCATAAAAACAAGTAAAATTATTTACGGCTAACGCATGATGCTACATTAAGAACTTTGCAATTAAACTCATTGATGTGCAATGAGCCGTATTTATGTATATGGGTTAATATGAGCATTCACTCGCTCATTGCGCTGAGCTAACAAAGGCGCACATGGACCGAGTTCGTTAATTAACTCGTGAAGTGTTCCACCGCTGCCACCTCACTGCGCTTCTGGCCGCAATGGATAAATAGCTCACTGTGTGAGCGTTGTAACTTGTAACTTACTGCGCTGTAATTAACTTGTGAAACAAAAGGACAAAAGGCGCAACTGATACGGTATGAGCGTGGATTGCTATAAATTTACAGGGTTCGTTAGTATTACGTAATGTAAATAAGAATTTGATAAGATTTCAACAATGGACAAGTATCCTATTTTCGAAAGTATATTATCAAGTTACTTTCTAAATTCGTTTTTTATACTGACACTCTTTTGTAGACAAATATTATTCACACAAATTATAAGTAGTAAAATTATTAAAATTATTTACGACATTACGCACGATGCTGCATCAAGAACTTTGCAATTAAATTCATTGTTGTGCAATGAGCCGTATTTATGTATATGGGTTAATATGAGCATTCACTCGCTCATTGCGCTGAGCTAACAGACGCACATGGACTGAGTTCGTTAATTAACTCGTGAAGTGTTCCACCGCTGCCACCTCACTGCGCTTCTAGCTGCAATAGGTGAATAGCTCACTATGCGAGCGTTGTAACTTGTAACTTACTGCGCTGTAATTTACTGAAGGGACAAAAGGACGAACGGCGAAATTTATATGGTATAAGCGTGGCTTAGTATTAATTCATCTGGATTGTTAATATTACATAGTGAAGCTAAGTATTTGATAAGATAATCTTCACACTTATTTTGATTTCAACAAAGAATTATCATATTTTCAAAAGTATAATATTAAAAAACTTTGCTAATTTGTTTTTATTATCATGCGCTTTTTGCACCCAAAAATATTATTTATACAAGATATTGGTAATACGTTTCGGCTAGTAATACATTTTTGTATTTTAATTCTGATTGAACAACAAAACTTATGTAACAGAAACAGTCATAAAAATAAATAAAAATATTTACAACGTAACGCACAATGTTATATCAAGAATTTTACAATTAAATTCATTGTTGTGCAATGAGCCGTATTTATGTATATGGGTTAATATGACCATTCACTCGCTCATTTCGCTGAGCTAACAAAGAGGCAAATGGACTGAGTTCGTTAATTAACTCGTGAAGTGTTCCACCGCTGCCACCTCATTGCGCTTCTAGCTGCAATAAGTGAATAGCTCACTATGTGAGCGTTGTAACTTGTAACTTACTGCGCTGTAATTTACTGAAGGAACAAAAGGACGAACGACGAAATTTATGCGGTGTGAGCGTGACTTAGTAATTCATCTGGATTGTTAATATTACATAGTGAACCTAAGTATTTGATTAGATAATCTTCAGGCTTATTTTGATTTCAACAAAGAATTAATTAAGAATCTTTTCAAAAGTATGTTATATTACTTTGCTCAAATTTGTTTTTAATCTGACACGTTTTTTGTAGCCACAAATATTATTTATTCAAGAGATTGGTAACTTACTGCGCTGTAATTAACTGAAGAGACAAAAGGACAAACGGGGAATTTAATACGATAGAGAATGCCTTGGTATTAATTAATCTGGGTAGGTAATATTATATAATGTTATTAACTTTACTTAATGGTCATGATTATTTTGAATTAAATAATGGATAAGTTCTATCTTTCATCACGTGTAAATGATTTTTATGAAAATATTTTGTAAGTTTGTTTCTTTCCTTATTCTAACAATTTTGCTCATAGAAAGGAACTCAAAAAAATTAGCCAAATAAATCAGCGGTAATGCATTTCGTCTCCTGATGTACTTTTTTGTATTTGAATTCTGAATGAAAAGTATAGGTAACAATATTTTATCACATATTTAACTCATTATGCAACAGTTATTATTTAATTATTTGATATGTAATCAGTCATATTCATATGCCGTATTGTTATGGGTGAGCATGAGCCGTTTTACATTATTTACTAGTTGGTAGAACTCGTTTAGTTCGATCGGGGAGGTAGCACCGTCACCCTCATAATCCTCCGTGAAGCAATTATTGTGTTTCGGTGTGGAGAGGCGTGTTTACCGGCTACACTTATACCCGAAGCGACCATCTTAGTCCTCAAACTTAGGTAAAATTTAATTGATTTAAATGTACTTGGAGATGATTACTGATGTCCATGGGTGGTGTCACTACCACGTACCATCAGGTGGGCTGCATGCTCGTTTGCTACCTTTGTATGCTAAAAACAAATGGGTCAGTATGAGCATTCACTAGCTCACTGCGCTTCTAGCTGAAATGGGTGATTGGCTCACTGGGCGAGCGTTGTAACTTGTGACTTGCTGCACTGTAATTAACTGAAGAGACAAAAAGATCAAATTGTAGACCATCTATCAGCAATGGATGTAGATTACTAGTGTAAGAGTAAAAGCAAAATGACAGGATGGCTTAGATAATATAGTAGACTAGCTTCCGCCAGCGGCTTCACCCGCGCCCACTCATAGCGTGCACCTAACTACGCTCTACTTGGGTAAATCTTATCGTGATTACTTTTAAACTATCCGTCCTAATTAATTAGTGTAAAAGACAAAGTCTATCTTCATTCAATACTTAAAGTGACAAATGTATCAATTTTGATAAGAGTTCGATAAATCTATACATATAATAAAGCTAAAGAGGGTCAAAAGTCTGTACATGGAAAATATCTACACATATAATAAAGCGAAAGAGGGTCAAAAGTCTGTACATGAAAAATTATTCGAAAAAAAAATGCCTGGGGATACTTAGAATCGATTACAAAACACGGCTCGGACTTTTACTTAGAACTATTTAATACGAATAATCCTGCAGTAAGTTTCTTTGTGTATCCCCTCTAGTTTGGGCAGCGCAGACAAGTTAGTTCGCAAAGGTCTGATTTTATTCCGACATATCGTTATATTATGACCAAATAATAAAAAAACTCTATTTTAACTTATTATTATTTCGATGTCTAAGCTATAATACTGCAAAGTTTTTTTTTATCGTATAAAGGTACCAAACGAGCATGCAGTCCACCTGATGGTAAGTGGTCACTGCCGCCCATGGACA
>DWNR01000510.1:0-19327 GCA_018250455.1 Polygonus leo | reverse complement strand
ACTTAACGGTCTAATAAATCCAAAAATCACAACCCCACACATGGTCAAGATCGCAAGTATTTCAGTTTTTTGGCTCTACTGTAAAATTAAGTATCTTGCAGTTACGCCGTTTTGATCGCCAGCTCCTCTTTTTTACTATCAATATTCATAGTTAAAACAGGACAACGCCTGGCGGGTCATCGCCTGTCGAGTCGCGATTAAAAAATTGACGATGGTGGTGGAAGGGTGAAAATTAAGCGTTGTAAGTATTTTTTGATGCCGAATCATAAAAAAATAAAAAATATTTTTTGCCGATAAAATTAAAAATTTCGGGATAGGGCCGGGCAAGCCTTATCACCTAAGGGTATAAAAAAATAGCCTACGAACTTTTCTCAAACCTGCCAAACTCTAAAGTAAGCAAAAAAAAATCATGAAAATCGGTAACAAACGTTGTGACACGAGATATTTACATATTAGATAAAAAGACAATTGAAAAGTCACAATTGGGGTTGTAAAAATCAAAGAACGCAATTTTATTTTAATTTAGGGGTTCATTTAGAGCTAAATTCAAATTTGTGAGTCAGCCCTTGTACCGCGGCCGCCATTTTAAAAAAGGGGTAGAAATCGTTTTCACGATAAAACTATTTGTCGCACAGATAACTTATAAAAAACATTTATCGTTTCAATTTTGACAGGTGGTAGAACTCGTGAGTTCGACTGGGGTGGTACCACCGCCACCCTCATAATCCTTCGTAAAGCAATTCTTGCGTTCACTTTTGTAGTAGTGGTTGCATGCTATACTTTTTTAATTTTTTGGGCAATTTTTTTAAAGATTTGGCATCAAAAAATACTTTGTTTTATCGAATGAAGGTAGCAAACGAGCATGCAGTCCACCTGATGGTAAGTGGTCACTGCCGCCCATGGACATCAGTAATCATCTAAGCTTGATCACAGGTACGTTGCTACCCCTGAGGAGTAAAATATCCTAGTGTATAAGTATAGCCGGCAACCACGACATTGCTTCACGGAGTATTGTGAGGGTGGCGGTGGTACCTCCCCGGTCGAACCAAACGAATTCTACGAGCTCGCAAATGGTACCTAAATTTGGTGCGTTTGAGGACTAAGATGTTCGCTACCGATCAGGGTATACTTATAGTTTATAAGTTAGGTTAAAACTACTTGGCAGCAATCCGCGTGCACCATGTATGATGGTATATATTTTTGAGATAAATGGCGGTAATTGGCGGTACATCGCCCTCCCTCCCACAAAGGACGCATGCACTACAGAAAATCAAAATACAACCAACATACATACCACCGCCACCCTCATAATCCTCCGTGAAGCAATTTATTGTGTTTATGTTTGGTGTTTATATTGGTATGAACATCTTAACCCCCAAGGGTAGCAACGCATCTGTTGTCAACTTCAAGTACGATTTATTCGAACTCGGGGATGATCACTAATGTCCATGGGCGGCAGTGGCGACTTACCATCAGGTGGACTGCATGTTCGTTTGCTACCTATCTTAAGACACTAAAAAAACGCGTTTTCCTCCAATCCGAAGCATCATCAGGGTAAGTAGACTCTACGACGTTCAGTCGATGAGTTCAACTGAATCCTATCAACTCTCCACCGATCAGGGTGGTGGACCCACCTGTTGGGATCCTTCTCCTCCACCTCCAGCAGCTTCCTGTCCCAGCTGCCGGGGGACGCCTGCCGCGCCCGCTTCATCACATTGTCTATCTCCTTCCGACGACCTGCCGGGTTTGATGGATCTGCAAGAATATAATGGATAGACTTGATTCAGTTCTATGCTTATTTATTTATTTATTTATTTAGATACATCATCGACTTATCACTATACATTGGTAATTAGTTTTACAATTAGTTTGGTTCAGTGTGAATCGCCATTACAGGTATATACAACACTCATAATTTATACAAGTACGTACAAGTGTACAAATGTTTACTATCTGTATTTATATATATACGTCGTTTTTATATCAACTTGTTTATATAAAATACTTATTTCGAGTTTTTTCATCCATCGTAAAGATAACAAAATAAAAATCGATGAAACATGTAATTCATAAAATCGATTTATTAAAAATCGATTACTATTATTAAGAACATCGATTATTAAAATCTATTTAAAAATCGTTTTAAATAAAAATCGATGATTTTTTAACATCCCTAGTGGCCGCATGCGCGTCGATAAAATTCGCCACGCGATTGGTAGCGAGGCAACTGCAACCTGACAACGAACTTTGTTTCGTCAACCGTCAACACAACACAATGTGTGCGTGAGACATCTGGTGATACCATGATCTGGTGTTTAAATTACTACCATAGCTCTTAATGTCAATAACATAATCGCATTACATTAACCTTATTTCTGTCATCTATTAATTTCTGTTATCTAAGAAAGGATATCTCCTATATTTTAACTATATCGTAAGAAACGAAAGTTTGGGCCTTTATTTAAGTTCCTACATTTTTATCCAGTAACATAGCTAGATAACCAAGAACCCTGGGGCAAAAAAAAGCTGGCTAGCAACTAAGCTATTTAAAATCGTTTGTTCCGTGTTCGTTGTGTTTCGAAGTAAGATTTGTCGTTATCCATATTCGTAAATTGATTGATTATTATTTTGACAACCTCATATGTAAAAATCCATCAATCAAGTCTTGAATGTCCCTACAACAGACAAAAAAACCCCATGGTACCCCTCCACATTTAAAATTTCTTGATGCCCTCTTAAAAGAAAGGAACTCTTTTCTGGGGTAGCCGGGTAGCTAAGAGTCCAAGGGGCCCCCTGAGCTTGGGAGCCCAGGGGCATTGCCCCATCTCTAGCCCTCCGGTAGCTACGCCACTTTTATTATCATACATTATTATGATGTATGTTTAGTTTACAAACCTACCATTCCAGTTTTCTAATTTTCTATGGCAACATTATTGTGATGAGTTTCTATTATAAGCATCTGTTTAAAGGCATATTCACACTATGGTACGTAGTACCTACATATAATAGTGATCTGTGGTGATTTGTGATCATTTGTAAAACAAAAGTTGACAAACATTGTCACTGCGACAAATTAACTGTGTTTAATACCAAATAATAAAATTCCACTCGTAAATATGTCCGAAGCCTTCTTTGACGAGTACGACTATTACAACTTCGACCACGACAAGCACATCTTTTCCGGGCACAGCGGCAAGCAGCGCACCAAAAAGGAGGTGAACGAGCACACCAACCACTTCGATCCGTCCGGCCATTCTAGAAAGATCGTTACGAAGTTGATCAACACCGAGAACAACAAGAAGCCAGCTAACAAGCACTAAATGGATCCCTAATCAACATACGACTATGGCTTGTATAAGGAACCTCGATATGCCGAACGAAAGGAGGACGTCATGGTGGATACCCGAGGAGACCTCGGGATGCTCGTCACAGAGATCAATGGAACACCCAAGGCGGTTCCTGCTGACGCAGAGCTTCTACTTCGCGCACCACACGAGCGTCAGAGCACGGTGTCGAGCGAGGCCGCCGCGTCAGATGTAATCTGCACCGGCGCTCACCGGTGAATATCTATTTTGGATTCAACACCGTTCCAACGACTGATCTCAACTCGAAAGAGCTTGTTCTAAAGCTCCAAATTTCTGTGTTACTAATTTCTAGTTAGAATAGATTATTACGTTATTCCTGTATCCCTGGCGGTACTCACGACTGTAATAATTTTAAGTTAATAAAAGGAATTCTACGTTATACGTTTGTTTTATTATGGTTCCAATGTTATTGTTTGTGAAGCGGAAAATAGGTAGGTAGGCGAGGCGAGGTCGTCGGTTCGTTGTAGACACCTACGCCAGTTCGTGTTTATACACAAAAACAACCTTGGAGCGGAGCAGTCTGCGCCGACTCCGTTCTGACCTTGCTTACTATTATCAATATCTTACCGCGACCACCGACGCGCGAACAAAATGTACCTCGCGCAGTATGGTAGCATTATTAATAATGTTTATACTTATTTAATATCGACTTAAAAAAATAGAGGTATTCAATTCGAATGAATTTTTTTGCATTTTCATTCGTTAAATCAATTATTCACAGAGATCAAATTAACCGAATCTACGTCTACTTATTACTGTACCTATTAAATTAAATTTTAGGATTTTAGTAACAATACTTTTATTAAAAATGTGGATATTTTTACCAACTCAATTGACACCTATTTAGGGAAATTGGAATATTGTTTTATTAATAAACGATTTTGGTTATGTAACATACAATGTAACAAGGAAACATATAAACTGACTGACAGACAGCTGTCTATCACCAATAATGATTTTGTGTCTACATCTGTACAACCCCAAATTCAATACTCTATTGAGCTTAAAAATATGCTCAACATCAACAACAAACTTCATAATTTCTACTTTTTTTGTTTAAGTACATATAAAATGCTGCGTAGAAAAAGTAGACATTCCAATAATCATGCCTAAACCAATTGCGTACTATGTGCTAGTCAATATTTTTTATTTGCTTCCAGACATTATCCTAAGTATATCTGTCATGCATACTTAGCATACGTTTGAATAATTTGGAAACTGGTTCTTCAAGTGACGATACAGTTTACTACTATTAGATACATTTGTATAGATAAGATTTTATTATTTCATCCTTTTGGACTGGTTACTGGACTGGTCTGTCTGTTACATCTGAGTACATCTGAGGAGCTAGGGACGAAATATGAAATTCTGTACATATTCTGTACAAATTCTGTACATATTCATTTTTATAATGAATGGAAAAATATTTTGTAAATAAATAGTTAGTTTTGTCCAACAGTATGATTATACAGTATATACATTATTATAAGATATAAGTAGTTCTCCAGGTATATAATTAATACCTAAATACAAATAACTTAGGATACATAAAAAACTTTTCTTTTGAAAAATACTTAATTGAGCGTAATGCAAATTATTGGCATTTATACTGTTTTAATGAAATATGTAGTAACTAGTTACTAGCGGATCCGGCAGACATTGTTCTGCCAGCAATAGATTTGACTAAATCTATGTAAATCATTATTATAAGAATCGTGTAGATATTCGGGATTAAAAATATCCCATGATATTCCCAGTTCATAAAATCTGCGACAAAAAAAATCAAATAATCATCATCATCAATCTTCAAATTACATATGTAACTCTGATAACCTGAAACTATGATGCCCGGTGTCTTGCTATGTCCACTCTCTCTAGAGTACAAAGTAATCCAGGAGAAGTCTTGAAAACTATTTTTCTACATTTGACGTGTTAGACATCTATTGTTTAAGTTTTTGTAAGTAGGAACAATTAATATTAGAAAAACAAGTTTGCAGTTTACAAATTTCTCGAGTAGTTTTTTCTCATTTTTCGTCGAACGAACCTTCTTCACTGAAGTGCGAAATTGTGAAAAAAAAAATAATTACCCGAATCGGTCCAGCCGTTCTTGAATTCATTCGATTCAACGATTCATTCTTATTTATATACATAATTTGCGTTCAATCTCTTTAAATGTAGCTAGCTAAGCTTGAGCAGTAGGGATCCGCTACTAAATATACGAAATCAAATTTACAAAAGTCATTCTTGCAGGAAAAGGAAATAAATAGACAAGGTTCATAAGTATAAATTAGGTATTTATCATGAGATTAGTAATCACCAGTCGTGGCATAAATAGATAAAAATAAAAATACATATATTAACTAAACCGTACCAGTGCCTACTACGATAATATTTAAAAAAATGACTACTATATTGATCAAGAAATTCTGGGTCAAAGTAACTAGTTAACTAGTGTACATAAGTCGCTTATTTGTAATTTATAAAGGTAAACCACACAATAGTTCGTCTTGCATTAATCATTGGTTACAACTTGAGATAAATTGACGTGATCTTCATGACACGAAACCATGGATAGAATTGAACAGATGTAAATAATTTAATCAATGTAATTAAATACGTAGGTACCTACTACCTATAATAATCCGATTCATTTGACCTCTTTTTACCCACAACGATACGAAGACGGTATATGCGTTTGGGGTGAGAAGATGTTTATCTGTACAAAGAAATGTTGCCATTTATCTCCACCACTACTAGTCCGATTTTGATGCGGTTTTTAGTGAATGATTCTGGTTTGATTGTTGCATATTCTTATGTACGTGTTACGATAAAAATCATCATGGGGCGCTGTGGTAAACATTTGTTTGTACAAATCCATAAATACTAGTCTGATTTGCATGCAGTTTTTAATAATGGAGAAATTTCCTAATTGATTTGTGCCAAGTTAAAAGAAAACTTAATACTGAACTTATTTGAATAATTATCGTCGACATATCAAATAAGCTATTCAACCAAAACTATATGAAAACCTTAATTATTTCTATAATAATTATTGTAAGATTATCTTTAATACGATAAACGATATGATAATATTTATACAAACAAACAATCAACATAAATAATAAGTATTGATAAAATGATAACATTTTGAGGTCGATTGATATTGAAACACGAATATTTTGTTTTATGATCACTCGCCTAAATTAAGTAGGGATATAAACAACCTCAATTACTGTAAAGATTACAATTAATTACATTCAACTGTTCTTCATTCAATGTTTAAAAAGACACTTTGCTCAGTTTAAGACAATAATTACGATAGTTGTTTTAAAATAATTTGCAAAAAGTTAAATTACATTAAAGTCTTTCAACGAATCGTCGTTGTAAAGTATTGAAATGTTGTTACCTAACTGAATACTGCAAAGATTGCGATAATTAGCTAAGTCGTAGTGACAATT
This sequence comes from Polygonus leo, assembly GCA_018250455.1. NCBI lineage: Eukaryota > Metazoa > Arthropoda > Insecta > Lepidoptera > Hesperiidae > Polygonus > Polygonus leo. Next base: position 12,504 of record DWNR01000510.1, on the reverse strand, counting down.
GTTTTTTGCATATTACATCAAATACGGGTTTATTTTGTTTTTGTAAACATTCAGATTGCAAAGTAGCAACTTTATTAAACCTGTTAAAAATTAAAAACATGGACTTAAGCACCGAATGAATTTCTAAGGTAGCAGTGTAGGTACACTGCTACCGTTTACGCCGCGTGGTGGAATGGTAGGTACTGCCTGTGCAAAGCGCTTAAAAGTTATCATAAATCGCTATCATAATAAGTGTGTAGTCAACTTTATTCTTAATCTGTTACTTTAAAAACAATAGTTTATATCTTGAACTGTTATATTCACATAAAACAAAACCTTCATCATACTAAGAACGAAAGTAAAGGATCATAAGTTTCATATAAGATAACATGTTTAGATTTTAGGTGTTAGATTTTATTTGTGTAAGACAGAGAATGTCTATTTTATGTTTTTGACTTATTTAATTGTCATAAAAAATCATTCTTGATGTATCTATTTTTACCTTAAATCCTTTCTATTACAATAGTTATTCAATTATTACAATGTTTTTAAGTATTGAAATTACGATGTTTTAAATATAGATCTCCTAAACTCGACCCAACTCGTAATCATTTTCTACCGTACTGAGTTACCGTACGCAGAGTTAAGTGATTATCATTTTTAATTTTACCCGTTACATAATAAAATTAAAAATGTGCAAACTCCGCGATGATATTAGTTTAAAATCATAAGTGATTATCAGTCAGATTTTATGACGATAATGACGATGAGAATATTAAAAAATTAATAAAAAATTGTAGCCTATGTTTTATTCTGATGTATAAGCTATATTATTGTAAAGTTTCATTAAAATCCATACAGTAGTTTTTACGTGAAAGAGTAACAAACATCCATACTTACAAAAATTTCGGGTTTATAATATTAGTAGGATATAAATAAAGTGTATGAAATAATTTTAATTTCAGCCACTCACACGATTTTTCGCCGTGTCGTTTCATGAAATTAATTAAATACTTGAAATGAAATTAATTAAATAGTATGTACAATATTATGTATATTTATTTGCATGTACTATTCATACACATATATGTTTATCACAAACGTAACTATTTATATGTGTATATTTGCTTACTTAATTGGTAGTCCCTTAATTACTTTTATGATTTAGCAATTTTAATTTGCAATAGGGTGCCTGGTTATGTATGTAACTTTTTTGTTGTTTTGTTCTCTTGTTGTATTTCTTACTTGGTGTGCACAATAAAGTATATTCTATTGTATTGTATAAACAAGTCTATAAAGTATTATTTGTACACAAATAAGTATTCAAATAAGATTATCTAACGCTCTGTTCTCAAACGCAAATCTTGGCAGCAATATTCACCATTGTTGCCATGTCTACTACCTATTAGCATAGTAGAATTGTTATAATCGTTTATTTTTGTGATTTTGTTCTCGTATTAAAATTAAACATTAAACTAAAAATAAATAAATTAAAGAGTCATAGATTGAAATTTTCTCTTTATATTTCAGACTTAGCACCCGTTTAGGTGTGCCGAGAGAAAAAGTGTCTATTTTCTGTTTTTTTTTTATCGTATAAAGGTAGCAAACGAGCATGCAGTCCACCAAATCAGTAATCATCTCTAAATACCTACGATTAAATCATACCTAAGTTTGATCACAGATACATTGCTATCCCTGAGGACTAAGATGTTCGCCTCGCGTTTAAGTATAGTCGGCGACCACTCCTCTCCAAACAAAACGCAATAATTGCTTTACCGAGTTCTACCACCTTGTTAGCAAACTATTAAATTATTCTAAAAAGATTAATAGATAATATAAGAATTTGAATAATAATTTGTGTCATGTAGTGAAATTGATTTACAAATCAGAAATTTTGTATTTTCTAATTAACTGCTTACATATTTCAATGGAAAGCAAACAGAAATAAAACAGTATGTGTAAGAATAAAGTTGAAGCTGACTGATAACTTGCCTTACCTACTTGGATACTAACAATTTATTCAGTTCTTCTAAGATCTTTGGATACTTTATGGACTTTCTTGCCGCTTCTTCTCCATAGAGAATCTTTCGAAGTAGTAGTAGTTTCTTGACGTTCAAAAAGAGTTCTGACGGAATCAAATTTTCTTTTTCTTTATAGGCACATTTTGTCAAAAGATGGGTCAGCAGTGGATGCCGCGATCGCAGTCATGTTCTGCGTCAGTCTTATTAACCAGGCTAGCATGGGGATAGGAGGAGGTTTCTTCATGACAGTCTACATCAAAGAGGAACAGAAGGCACATACTGTTATTGCGAGGGAGAAGGCGCCGGCTGCTGCTACGGAAGACATGTTCCACGGAAGCTCCAACAAAGCATCGAAAGGTAAATTATTTGCATTATTTTTACATATTTCTAAAGTAGTCAGTGGTAATGCAGTTAAACCGACTTGATTTTATCCATTATGTATAAGTTTTATCATAACTTTCACTCATTCGCATTCAAATGGCATCGCTTCCGAAGTTATTTTGCTACTGGTATTATCCATTCATACTGTAATGTGATTCTTGGCTCAGAGGTTCAGTAGTTGCGGCCACAGTTGTAGTGACCCTTTACATAAAATATACACGGATATTTATGTATTTAAATATATATCTACATTACTAATATCAATACAACTTACCAATGTAGATACATTGGCAAAAATCTTTGTTATTTTTCAACGCACTCTCTTCGTTGAATACGTATTCATTTGTTTTATAGATAACCTTGATCGGTCCATTAAACATGACACAATAAAAATAATGGCGACTAGAGGACACCCTAGAATTTATTAGTGGAAATATCTTCTGTTATCGCAATAAGCCCCTTAAAATATATATCTAGCCATCTTGCTAATCTTTATTCTGTATTTTGGGAACGTTGGCATTATTTCAGGATGAAATATAGGTAGGCAGGCCCATTTGTATGTTTAGCAGAAATTACTCCGTGTCTATTTGTGCTGCGTGTCCTAGATTACACTACCTACTCACTCTCTTCTCCCAAGGCAGTCTTAAAAGACGACTGAAAGATAATATAAAAGAAAGCATTTTTTACCCTTAATTCTGAGGCGAGCATCAATACGCAAAGTGAAACTACTCGTATTACCTAAGACCTATCATAATCAGATATGTCTCTATTCATTACTCAGAACTGAGTAATGAATAGAGACAAATTTTCGAAAAACTTCCGCTTAAATAAAAAATCATCCGTCAAAATACGTCAAGCTATGATTGATGAAACCCTACCTACTACAAAACAATCAATGTTGAAATTTAAAAAATGGCGCCAATTTGTCTCGGCATTTTTCAAAACAGCGAGCGTTTTTAAACGGAGAAGTCGTTCATAAAACGCGGGATCATACAAATTGCCTGCGACACCTATATCTTATCTATAACAATAACGATACAAGGAAAAAATACAGAATAAAAATAAAGAGCTATGAGTATTTTATTGACGTTACTATGTGATTAATAATTTATATGTAAGGTATGTGAAAATCTAGGTAGTATTTATGAGTCACGATTTCATAGAACGTGAATTTGAATACTGACAATTATATTACACTCATTACATACGTGCATAAATTCTTATATTTTACTTTTAACAAAAAACTTTTCTAAAAACAAGTCTTTCTTTTCGTTGCTATATTATATGTTCTTTATTTATTTATTGTGTTTAGATAGTTATATTATTTCTCTACACACTTTTTCTGTAGATCTTTTTGAAAGACAAAAAAGAGGTATAGTTTATTCAATTTTAAAATTATTTTCCGCCTTTTGAATAGTGAACAATCTAGAAAGTACCTACATATATACTTATTTTATTATAACGCATTATTATATTTATTGCACAAGTAGGGTATTACATTTGGTATCTATCAAACTTCATTGTTTCAATGGTACATTTGTTTAAATACACCTGTATGTTAATGAAACAAAAGAAAAAATAGGTTACAAACAATGCCTGTTTTGCGTGTCGCTCAGTGACTCGTGTAAAATAAATGTTGACTGTTTCAATGGATAATGGAGCTCATACTTCAGCGTATTTAATTCGAATTATCTATATTATCGTTAAAACGAAAAGGGGTAAAATAGTGTCTGTTTCTCTTTAGCCAGACTTGTTCATTCCAAAAACTGTCGATTCAATTTTTTACAAAACAACAACAAGAGATAGTAGTAGGTTTTACTAAAAATTATAGATTTCATGCTGAGATTAATTTTATTCCGCGTAATCATTATTTTCGCATACCTAACATATAACTTCAATTATTTAAGGTATATCACGGTAAACGATGAAGGTACACATAATAAGATAGCATATTCATAACTCTCTCGAATAAAAGTCGGTTAAAAATCTGGTTTATACCTACCCGTTCGATTAACAATGGATGTAAACATGTTGCTCGTGCATACTCATTACGCAAGCTGGCAATAGGAATGTTACTGACGAATTCAGATTGCTATTGAATACTCAGCCTCCGCTAAGTACTTTCGTGCGAAATTTCTCTCAAAGCTTTCTCTCCAATCTGGTTCGGTAAAGAAACCTAAGAACTACACCCGTTACAGCGTTTCACTGTTACACTGCAATACTTATTTAAACGCAGCCTTTAGCTGTTTATTTGTTTTGCATTTGTAATGCAACTACAGTTGTACCAAACATAAAAAATAATATTTGGGGCGGATGGAATGTTACATAACCCCTACGCAAGAGCATTTAAAGTTAGTCCGTAGAGCATAGTTTATTTATATTCTAAGAGTTAGCCCCTGTTGTATTTTTATTGTATAAATATAGCAAACGTAATAAACATGTGAATAAATGTAATAAACGATGGTAAGTGGTTACTGCCAGACTGCCACTCATTGACATTTATTACCAACCCAAGTACGATTAAATCGTATCTGAGGTTAACAACAGATATGTTACTATCCCTGAGGAATAATATGTTTGTCTTGTTTGTATGTTTTGGTGAATAGATTGTATAAAATTGCTCTGAATATCTTATCCTATCATTTAAATATGAAACCAGTCTCAATAATAGGTACTGCCAAAGTCTCTTACCTTTTATCATGAAGTTTTTAGTCATGGTGAGTAAACTGCTGAGTAAGCTATTTTGTTCGGGTTTTATAGCTGATGCAATGTCGGTTATTTATTGGATAATCATTATCCTCCTAAATAAAAATAAGCTGAAATCCCAATAATCATGTAAGAATCGATCTGCGATAACAATAAGCTAAGACGCATTAAATGTGTACCTAATATACATATAAAAAAACATTGTTTAGTAAGTAGCAATGACCATTTTAAAATTGATGGGACCGGATGTTATTTGTTGCAATATAATTAAAGTACCTAATTTTTAAGGAGTAAATACATAACATCTTTATAAAACCAACATAAACAGATACCAAAAATATTGTGAAGCTCAACAATACCAACATTATGATGTATATTGGTTTGTTTATCGAATACAAACTCAATTTGATTTATACAAGATTTAATAATTGACAGGAAAATGAAAATGTTATTTATGGAACATGATTATTTAACTACAAGTTTATTTATTAACCAATATTCCAGGTCCACTTGCAGTGGCTGTGCCAGGTGAACTGCGGGGCATGTGGGCAGCTTATAAACGCTGGGGAAAACTGCCTTGGGAAAGCCTGGTGAACCCCACTTTGGAGTTTTGCAAGTACGGCTACCCCATATCAAAATACTTGTATGATGGAATAGAAAAGGCGCCTTATATTAAGAATGACCCAAACTTGAGGTGAGTAAAGTAAATAAAACGTAGCATATGATTATGGTGTTAATATTAATAGATATTAATTCAAAATAAGTGATCTTAATTATCTCCTAATATCGTATTCTCGAGACTGGTTAATGTCGTGTTATACATTAACCAGTTTCGAGAATATTTGCCGTTCAAAAAGTTTATAGGGTATCTTTGTTCTGTTAGAATTTACACATCAACAGAGAACAGAAAAACACATCGACGACTTAGAATGTGATTAAGCTAAATGTCAAACCTTACAAGATAACAAAAACCTCTTCAAACTAATCCACAGATAAGTTTTCATTTCGATATTGAACATTCCGTTATTGCAACTAAACCTTTAAGCAATGCGTTTTACTTATGAATGAATAATAATAGCAACTGGTTAAAACAAAAAATACACTACTATCCCAGGTTTGTTGGACGTTAACAAATCACGTGTAAAATGATATTATTTATTCACAAATATGCACCAGAAATGTCGTTTTATCCGAGCGTATATTCTTTTAACCTTATATGAAGCCGACAAGACATTAGCGCCATATGGTTCCGTTTTTGACGGCGGTATGAAGCCTTAAAAAACTATAGAAATTCGTTCGAAATCAGGAAATAGATGTAGGAAATCTTCTACCAGGACATTAACGCAATTCGATACGTGAATACTTAATCGTGGAATATTTAATGACACGTGATAGATATTCAAGTAATCATATATGTATGTAGGTATTCTTGTTATGTTTAATTATACTGAATGTTATCTTAAGTTATAAACATATTTTTCATTTTACGTAGCTTTAGCACTAAAAAGAGTTATTTGTTTTGTTATTACTTATACCAATTTAAGGGAATTTTTTAACAAATTGTATACTCAATGGTAAAAAGATTCCTTAAATACAAAAGTTATACTAAACTATTAACTATTAGAAATAAATGATGACCACCACCTTATAGTGTTCATAACATATCGCTTATCTTCGATCATTCCTTATAATATAGCTACTAATGATATAAGTATAAAAAAGACGAATAATTAATAATTTTGGCATTATTTTTCAGATCGTTACTTAAGTTAATTTTGTAGATTTAATACTCACTTTAATTATGTTTTGTTTTCCAGAAAAACTTACTATAACAACTCACAAAGACAGTTCCATCGGCCTGGCACTATCGTGAAGCCCAGTGAGGCTCTTTGCAACACACTGAAGATCATTGCTGAAAGAGGAGGCGACGAGCTGTACAATGGCACCCTGGCGACTGAGTTCCTGGATGACCTGCAAAGGGCCGGCAGCATCATCAGTGCTGATGATCTTAAGAACTACGAGTAAGTTGTTTAATATAACTTCGGTAAGATTTTGCGGGTCATGGTCCTTATTTTAGATTTAAATTCTGATCAATTGATTTGACGCTGAAGTAATTCGGTACATAGTAATATTGAGGAGCTCCGGACAAGCTTACTATCATTTCTTGCCATCTTGGGTGAATTAGATGAAGTACTATTACTTTTAAACGCCTGCTTTGACTTATAATAAAATAATAAGTCGTCATCATTTATACATTACTCCGAGATATCGATCTAATTCAAACTTCACAGATTAAGATCTTTTTAAGTCTCTGGAGTGTAGGTTTTCTTTCGATTATCTCATTTATAGAAGAGCAAGGGATTATTGCATACATGAATAAACTGGAATATGTAACCCAAAGTGTTCGTGTTAAAAAAATCTTAACTACTAATGTGCAGGTAAATATTTATTTGTAGTTTACAATTTTGATCAATTTTCAATTTTAATATAATATCATTACTCATGAGTTTTCCATCCGTTTTTAATCATATTTACGTAAATGCGTCGATAGATTATACAGATATTATATGCAATATTTAAACAAACATTTTGTAAACAGCTCTACTCCGAGAACATTTATCTGTGAAAACAATGTTATCGGTCTATTTATAAATCCGATTTATCATTCAAGTTGTAAATGATATTCATAATAACCATAAGACGCATTTTTACTTGTAAATAAAAATGTGCGATGTGCGTATAAACTCAGATATAAAAATAAAATATAGAAGATTATAAAAGCACGCAAATTATGATTTTTCAGTTGCACTTTTAAATTGAAATATAAATTGTATTTATTTATACCGCGTATAGAATATAATTTCAGAATTTCAAAGGATCTAAATAATATTATACCATATCTGGTTCATATTCCACGCTTTATTAACATTCCTATTATTCCGATAACACTCTCATAAATTGGTAGAATCGGCCGGAAAATAATTTCACAACATAACGTTCATATTGAGTATGAATAACACATCCACAGCTGCGTAAACCTTTTAAATTTATGAATCATATATTTTACAAAAAATATTTGTTGGCTTAATGATATCATTGTGTCACACAGGTCCCATTATTCATTAAAGCAATGAATAACGAGGTAAAATATTTATTTAAAATATTATACACAGTTTATACATAAAATTAAATATGTTAGCAACTATGTTGGTAAAACATTTTAACAGCCAATCCTGGACTAACCACGTAGCATCATTAGCAATTGCTTCCCGCGCATAAAGGTACCCTGCGCCGCACAAAATTCAAAGTCACAACAAAAGTGGAACTATGCACATCAATGCATATGAAACAATCGGTCGCTGATTATTTCAAAAATATTATTTTCACCCCTAGGCAGAATTTACTACAGGATCTGCTTCTATTACAGGATTACTACAGATTAAATTGTTTTCTTTAAGTAAAATCATTTAATTCATTTAATGCACTATATAATATAACTTATACTTAATCCTAGTCAATAATAGTTTTATGAAGTATTGCATAACATGCCTATTAATATTTCCGCACCAGGCGTGAATACGTTGATAAGTCGAATTGCAATATAAATTTAAGTATCTCAAGATGTTACGTTATTCTCTTTAGTAACAGAGTTATTCAAAAATTCACAAGCTTGTTGTGTGCGGTAGAACATACCCAATACCTATAAACACAGCAATTTACAGCAATTCTCATGCATAGTGTATAATAAAAAAATATATATGCACTCCTTCTTTTCGACTTATTGGAGTTGGATGGATTTATAACACTTAAGATTTTGCAACACTTCTAAAAAATCTTTTAGTCAACTTTTCTATGGTGCTTAATATAATTGTAAAGCTGGATTTTGCGTGTTTGCGTGTTTGATTTCAAACCAATTGCTTTATAAACAATAATGTTTTGATTATAAATTGTAGGTATTTTTATTGTGTTATTAAAATTTATTATGACGCCAACCGGTGGCATATGGCGGGTCAATGAATGTTTCGAGTATGTCAATGTATAAATGATATCACCTACGTATGCCTAAGTAGGTATAGCTTTACATATTTAAAGAGTTTTACAATTTAAAATCCTTCCATTATTTCCAAATAAAAGATATCAGCAATTAGTACATGTTTACGTTAATTTGGATAATGAAGCAAAATTGAATCAATTCAGCAGTTCTAGAAATTACCAAAACAACATACAATTTTATTTAGGTTAAAACAGACTTCAATCATCATCATCACAACCTTAAACCAAAATTATTGCTCCACATCTGAATACCGACCTCCTCCCATATTAAGAAGGATTCGTTGGTATACTCTTCACAAATGTAACTGGTAGACTTCCCCTAGGTTTGAGATTTTTTTGACAAATTCTTAGGCATGTAGATCTCCTCGCTTTTACACGCTTCTAACTTTTGAAAATCAGGATAGTCAGTAGTCGGATAGCAATTTTAACGTAACAAACAGACGGTGCACATACTGGTAAATGGTAACAAATGTAGGCTAGCCAATTTTGTTTTATTTTCAGGTCAATCCAGTTAATCTTCCTATGTAAAGGCCGTAATACACATACCTAATTGAATTCTGGATGTTTTGTTATGAAGACTTAGTAATTTCTTGTAACTCCGAATCAGTCTCATCTTGAATGTGCCATAAACTGTTATTTAATCTTGCTAACGTAGCAATACTAATGTAATGTAGTAATAGATGTGTATGGTTCTCACAGTTTACCCACAATTAATTCATTAAACCTTTTTATTAACCAAGTAATCCAGTAAAGCTCAGTTGGACAAAAAATAACTATACAACAAAAGATATTATTGCGTTGGATCTGAAAGAAATTAAAAAAATAAAAATAAAGGATTGTCTGTCCATCAGTCACGTCAGTTTAGGTATTTTCGCCGCACACGACACCACGACCACCTGGAAGATGATTAGACTTACCAACTTGAGTGGCACACACGTCACTTACCCAACCCATAAACACTTGTCATGCGACATTACATCATTATTGAAGATAGTCATTGGGAATCCCGGAATATAACCTGGGTACAATGGGATATCTCGAGGCTCGTAGAACTTTAAACCTGTAGTCGCCAAGGCAGTAGTTAGGAGTTACCGCGTTCGTTTCTGGCTTTTTTCTAATTTATTAATCATTTCTTTTCCAGGGCAAAAATAACGGAACCAATAGCCGTTCCTCTAAGCAGCGGTGACATCTTGTACACTCCCCCGCCACCCAGCAGCGGAGTTATTCTAGTCAACATCCTAAATATACTCAGCGGTTACAACTTCACTTCTGAGAGCATTAATGGCACCGAGAACACAGTATTGACATATCACAGGATTATAGAGGCTTTTAAGTATGCGTACGCGACTAGGACCAGACTGGGGGACATGGACTTCTTAGATCTGAAGGAGGTATGTTAAATTTAGTTCTGAAAATAAAACACGATTAGGTACAAATCCTTATAGGTATTGTAAATGAAATGATATGACCATTTATTTTTGCCTTAGTTTTCCTAAAAGCTACTAAGAATACATTTAAAACATAAACGATTTTAGAATCCATTAATGTATTAATATGTAATTTTCTTTCACAGTTGATCAGTAACGTGACAGATCCCGAACATGGTACAGAGACTCGTCTGAAAATTGACGACAAGACCACGTACAACAGCTCCGAGCACTATGGAGCTATGGAGTACAGCAAACCCGACTCTGGCACTGCTCATATATCCATTATAGCGGCGAACGGTGACGCTGTATCCGTCACTAGCTCGATCAATTTCTAGTAAGCTATTTTTTTTAAGTAATACAGTAGTAAACTCGCATCGTACGGTCCAGGCCATGGTTTTCGATTTACAGCTAGGCATAATGTTTAAATGATGAATTTTAATTTCTTTTCTGGGGCTATGTTTAAAGAACGTATATAGAACGTACGAGTACTTGAAAGTGTTATTCAAACGGGCTACTTATAAAATACCCGTAGTACTGCTACGGGTATTTGTACAATTTTAGAACTTTGAGTTGTGGGTTTGAATTCCAGAGGTTATAGGTACATAAATACACTATACTGTACTTTTGACTGTTACAATAGACGCCTTAAGACACCTGTCATCGTATATAGCAGTGCATAAAATGGCACGGTTGCCTGTGTCATCCGTACGTCTAATCACAGGCGATGATACTTGAACCGTAATAGCTGTAGCCGGTTTTTTCTGCATTTTTTTCTGTGTCCTTTTCTTGTTCCTTTTAATTTTTATTTCAATAACAAAGTTTTATATTAAAATATCACATGGAAGTACACAAGAGAGAGTATCAAGAACGCAAAATTTGTTTGCTCTAGTTTTGGCGCTGGTTTCACGACTTTAAACACCGGTATTGTGATGAACAACGTGATGGACGACTTCTCTTCTCCTGGTATCACTAATTACTTCGGTTTGAAGCCATCTCCAGCCAACTTCATAGTACCGGGCAAGCGTCCACTTTCCTCAATGAGCCCCAGCATCATCATCGACAAAGGTGGAAACGCAAAGATGGTCATCGGCGCTTCTGGTGGCACGAAAATCACTACATCTATTGCACTGGTAAGTGAATTAGTTCAGAAGATAAGGCGCTGGCTGTTACCAATTGAATTGCGAGAAGTGGTAGACTCTATATAGCTTGACGATTTTGGACCTTCTTCAGAATTGTTGAGACAACTTCTGGGCTCTTTTACCGCGATAAGTTAATATGGGTAATGATAATTATGGGTAATGACAGGGTATGAGTGTTATTTTTTTAACCAACATTATTAATGGAAGATCTATGCTATGTCATTAAATTAACATAGCGCATTAAACAATGCCTACTCATCCTTTTAAATGAATATTTCAGGTAATTATGCGTAAACTCTGGTTCGACCAGTCTATAAAGGAAGCTGTAGACGAGCCTCGGTTCCACCACCAGATTTTCCCCATGGAAGTCCAATATCAATATGGAATTACTGAGGTTAGTATTAATAAGGTAGTGCTTACATACTAAACTAAATCTTTTAGTTATATTAAAGAAACAGCAAGTGTCATGCTTCTAGCAAATTTTAGCAAAAATAGCAAGACATGCATTCCACCTAATATTAAGTGGTATCTACCGCTGTACTTGTCCAAAAATCCAAAAATGGATGCCCATCAGTGTTGAGTTACTTTCGGGTAACTTTCAACTGTTTGTTTCCTTTGAGGTCTTGAAAGCCATGTGTAAGTGTAGGTATATCTTATCCAACCATAAAATAAGGACATATACAGAACAATAATACCTACATAGAAAATATATGTTTCTTGGCCATCAAATAAAGTAACAATAATTGAGCGCAGTAATGCTATCGCATACCCCGAGTACATATTTCTAAAAATATA
>DWNR01000509.1:0-19333 GCA_018250455.1 Polygonus leo | reverse complement strand
ACAATAAATTGCTTCACGGAGGATTATGAGGGTGGCGGTGGTACCTCGCCGGTCGAACTACATGAGTTCTACCACCTCTCGTTATTTAATTACTTGTAAAGAAATCAACACCGCGCATCAGCTGGTAAGCCCGTTACCTAGAATATCAAGTAGCAAAGCTTGCTGAGGATTGTATGTAAGAGACTTTTAAAACACGTGGATTTTTCTCCAAATAGTAACAGTTATTGATTTTTTATTATCAAGATAAATCAGCTATCAAGATAATAGAAAATGATCTGTCTGTCTGATAGATTTACTAAATTATTACAAATATCTTTTATTTTACTAACCTAAGATTTTTTCACTTTTCTTTACTAACATTCACTTTGTAAAATATGGCAGTGACAAAGCCTGTTTATACATACTATATTATATATATTTCATCTATAAAGTAGGTATATAATATGATGATACTTAAGAGTCGGACAAGTAAACGTTGTATATGTTCCATGACATATAAAATTGGGATATGTATATTTTGGTGAAGGGGTCTTTAAGGCAAACTTTATAAGAATTACCTCTACATTGCGCTTATTTAGTTTTCTTTCAGACATTTAATTTAGTCCTAATCAAAATAAGGAAAATCGAAGAAGCATAGCATGCAATTGCAAGTGATATTAGTAGAAAAATGAATTTAGGTGTACAAATAATCTCGAATGTATTTATCTTTGTGATGTCCGCACTCAGTTATCAAAATAATATACGTTTGACCCGATTTCGATAGTTGTGACAATTCCTTACTCAATCATATCGAATGATAACACTGTTACTGTCACAATAAACCTTCAGATCTAAACCACAAGATTGTTTTTTGAATGTTTTTACAAAAAAAAATACTGTTTTGATTTGACACAGTTTGGGAATGCAACGTGAATTTCACCTACTCTCTTTATGTCTAGATTTTCGGGTCTGGTAAAAAACCTAACTGATATAGAAATGTCTGAGGTGATATCAAGTTTTGGCTGGTTGATAAAGATTAAATAAAGACTTTCCTTAGATAATATCGAAATCAAGAAAATTGCGATTGATAGCCTCGTGGTTCTGCGTGGTACAATTTTCAGTATATAGCGAATCTTTATTTCCTCTAACAACATGTTTACAAGATCAAAGATTTTCATTATGAAGAAGAAATTAAATCTATAAATATTAGACATCTTAACTTAAGCTTCAGAGGTAGCAACATACTTAATTCTTAACTTCAGTTAATATATTAACTATTGAATTATCGAAAGCTTGACTAACTTTAACATTAATCTGGTTAAAAACATATAACAGTATCTACTGTCCAAGACGCATGTCGTCATGATATTTTATAGTTAGATTTCTCACGAACCAAAAATCCCGAGTGAAAGGCAGATGTGACACAGGAAAACTATTTGACATTTCAATTCGAATTAAATGACTCAACTAAGGTACACAACATTTTCTGAGAAATATTTCCAAAGAAACCGTGTTGGTCTTTTCCAATAATGTGGAATATATTTGCATAAAACGATATGCTCAGATAGTGGAAGCGAATCATGTCCAGTATTAGTGTCAATGCCACATTGTTTGTGGTCACGTATCTAGTCTCACTAGACGGCAATTCGATATTGAGCTAATGTAGCTATTGATGCGGAGTCGAGGTGTGATACCTCGTTGATGTATTTGGAACGAACGGAAATAGGGCTCATGCAAGACAAGGAATGAATGTCAAACTAAAAAGAACTGAGAAAATTTGAAGAAGGATAAATAAAATATGAAAATGGAGGAAAAGAAAAAAAATGCGTACTCGCGATACTATCGTATCTATCATTTTTCCAGCATATAAATAATAATCTTTGAAAGAATAAAAATGATTTGAAATAAAAGAAAAAATTCTGAACGTTTCTGACATAGTCGCATTTATAGCTTTGAAAGCTGGCAACGCGTTGGACTATTTATTCTTCGTTGCAATTCTCTACAAAAAATATTATTGAATATTATAAGAATAGTCAGGAATTATAGACATGCATATGAAGAACGAATATAAGTATTGGTGGGATGTTAATATTTAGCTATTGCAGCAGTAAAGCACGACAAGACACATTTATTCTGTGATCTAGCTAGACAATATAATAGTGAACATGATCCTTTCAACATGAGTACTAAAATAATTCACATATTTTAGTTTAACTCTAAAAACCAATAAACCTTACCTGTAATATTGCAATAAAAAGTCTTTAAGATAGTCGGTATTTAAACGCAAAATCAACAGATAATAAACGTCGACTCTACTACATAATTTCTAGCCGTACAGAGCAGTAATACCGCTGGCTTCGGAATCGCCAACAACTTGTTCCACGTTAACCAATATACGAGTAATAATTTGCCGCTACTATCCGTTTTATCTGCTAGCAACTTTATATGAAAACTACTGTGCTACTGCGATCTGAATGGGTCTGGCGGCCATAAACATTTATCTGTCGAATACAACATGTTTTACAAATGAAGTTTATGGTTACTTTTACCATAATGTTTATTTAATAATAGCGTTCTTTTTAGGACATTTTCACTGTCGCGATACGGATATCTTTTAGTGTGACGGATCTTAGACCCTTAAGCACACTGACTGCACACAGAAATCAAAAATAATTATTTTTGAATGTCAAGAAGCTGCCAAGATTTTTCTTTTTGAAGAAGAATAGTATATATATGTATACAATAAATGTGCTTTACTTACAGCTTTACTTCAGACCATACATTGTTATCATTTGTATTATAATGACATGGTCTGGTATTTTAGTAACACGATTTGGGGAATAAAAATAATGCACATAAAAGTAAGATATAAGACAAAACGGGCAGACTATATGCTCGTTGTGTACATTTCTAAAGAATTAGAAGTTCGCCACGAAGAGTACGTCGTCTGTATTGAGCCTTAACGTTGTTGCAAAGTCGTTGCGGGTCCGTGGCGTTACGTGACGTCACGGAAGTGTATGTTATTAAACAATGTTGCGCCCTCAGTTTTTTCTACGAATGGCTTAGTTTAAATATGTAGGAAGTTGCGATTTTAAAGCCCACAGGTCAAGGTTTAGCATGAGCAGTTAAAATAATTTTATTGGTATAAACAAAACGAATAATCATAATTTTATGATCATTATATTGGTAAATCAATTTTAAGAAGACGGTTTACGATATGTTAGAAATGTTATAACGTATAGATATGTACGCAATAAAAGATTCATAGCCAATAATACTCTGAAATAGTCTAGCTTTCTTATAGAAATTAATATTTGATTCGTATTAGATGAATTAAAGGAAAGTAACATTTTTATAAAAATCGACTTCGCCTCTTTGGATATCATATGACTATTTCTATCAACTTGTGTAGAGTCTCGAAGTAATGCAAAAAACTAAACAAATTTAATCTATTCATATAAAATGCTTTGTTCTGAATGACTGACTAATGGATGAGCCTATATCGCTGATCGTAGATACCTGAAACTTGGAGGGCTTTCTTTGTATGACGTAGGCATCCGATAAGAAAGGATTTTCCGAAATTCTAGCCCTATATTTAAAATTCTTCCCTATAATGTTAAAAAGGGGATGACAGTTTTTGCGCGGGCAAAGTCGCGGCGATTTGCTCGTGTGTATACAAAATTTTACACAGTCGAATTAAGAATGTTTTCTTTTCTTAGAAAGAAGTATGTTCAATTCTCAAAAATAAATTCTGATATAATTTAAAAAAAAATCTCCTTAAAGTTTTCAAAGATCAGCAAAACATAAGCAAAACGGACTATTGAACTATACTCTAAAGATTTCACATTTTAAGAGGAGCTGAGCTAAGAATTGAAACTGTAATGAGTTGGTGATACACTAAGTGAACTTTTTACTTGTATTACGTTACATCCTGGTACGCTTCTCTTTCATCTTACTGCTTATGAAACTAGAATAAATGTGTACACAAGGAACCTTTATAAGGAAAAATAGTCCATTTTATATAAAGCAGCACTAAAGAACCTGTTTCATTAACGAAGCTAAGATGTGGCGATAGAATAAAGCGAGTTCCCACTTAGCACTAGTTATCCTAGACATGTATATAAAGAACGTTAAAATTTTTATGTATAAAAATCTCGTGACACGATATTTTTCCGGGCTAATATCCAAAGCTGCTTCATTGATTTTAATGAATATTCGCACAGGTCTGTAACTTTGTCCGACTTAAAATATTTCGATTAATGACCGCGATATTTTTTATTGAAAATTTTACATTAGGTACTGGCAGAATAACATCTGCCGAGTCCACTCCTAGTTATCAGTATTTGTCTAAAACATATTTAAATCTAGAATTAGTATAAAGACGCGAAGGTCACAATATTGAGGTAACATTTACAATAAGGCAATCATATTTGTTTTTTTTTTAATTCTTAGTGCATTCATTTAATTGTATACAATTAAGTAAAGATAATATTTTTGATATATTTTTGGTCACATATAGTTTCATCTTTGACGGTGTGACAAAGTGATAAATAAAGTTTTATAAACCTGATTTAATTTAAAGAAACATTACATGTGTATTTTAAATATACATGCACTCTAGCTCTGTTTAATGGAATAATTAATGTACAATTACTTATAATATACATATTTTATTGCTAATGTATGTAAATACATTAGTGTGATGGGTGACATTTATTAATAAAATGTTTTTACCATTTAAAATATATATAATAAGTATAATATTTCTTAGTATTGATGCGGGAGAGATTTTACTTAGTGAAGTGGTAAATATGACATGTAAGCCTAGTGATAACGTATTTAACCTCACTTGCGGAGGTCTGGGTTCGTATTTCGGGCCAGACATGCACATGTCTGGTTTTTTAAGTGATTTTGCGTTGTGTGTTTTTATTTGTTGTGTGTTTTTTACATATTTATAATTATGCAGATTGTGTTTAATTTTCAAGAGTCTGTGAAGTCTACCAATTCGCACTAGGTTAGCTCGGTGAATCACGGCCTAAAATTCTTCATTGTGAGAGGAGATTCGTGCCATGCAGTGGGATAATAATGAATTGTGATGAAGATAGGATAGGATAGGACTGTGATAAGTAGGTATAAAGGACAATGTTCATTTGGTATATATTATGGGAAGTGGTACCGTTGGTATTTTTAGCAGCCACAAACGAAACATTAAAATATAAATTATACATACAAATACAATTTGAGGCATTGCCCTTTACTTGGGTATTTAAATACTTTACTATGTAGGTTTAGGTTGACTGTCACGTATTTTATAATAGGAAATATAAGAAGTAGTTGGAACCAAATACAACCCTAATATATATATATTTTCTTTTATTTAAGACTAGCTGTGCTTAAGGATCCGCCCGCGTGGAATTCGGTCCGAGTTCACATTACATAATTCTGAAATAAAAATAGCCTAAGTTACTTCTTATTTCATCAGCTATCTGCCAGTGAAAGTCCCGTCAAAATCAGTCCAGCCGTTGCAGAGATTAGCCGGAACAAACAGACAGACAGACAAACAGACAGGCAGGTAGACAGACAAAAATTGTAAAAAATGTTATTTTGGCATATGTACCATGTAAACATACATATGCATTTAGTAAAAAGCGGTTATTTTATATTACAAATACACACTTCAATTTTATTTATTTGTATAGATGGCGGAAGCTAAAACTAGTGCGTAAACCGACTCGCACTTAGCCGGATTTTAATATTACTTATGATTACACTAAGTAAGTGCCCGATAGGTGCTTCAAGTTGATCTATACGCAAGTTCATTAAGGTTTTACTAGGTCACGGGGTCATTCCGACCTATTTGTAGAGCCACTATTACTGTAGAGTTACTCTACGAGTGGCGAGCTTTTAATAACTTAAAGTTGACTTTTCACGAATGGGGTACTAGCCCTTTAGTTTTCGTTATATAGCCACATGTGAAAAGATGGGAAATGGTCTAAAATATAGTGTTTTAATGTCCCTCATAAAGTTGATATTTGAAAAATGTGTAATAATTTTTAAGTAACAAATAATTATACATTTAATAAAATTAATGTTCCACTTCACGTACGTCAGGTTTAAGTAACCATTACAAATAAGTACTTATTAACGATTATATCCCTTTGAAACAGTATCCTTGCAGGTATCTTAAGTTATTTGTCTACAAAATTTTTATAAGCTAAATGTTAAAGTGATCGATTAAGTTAAGACGATGTTGATTGGGAAACATAGGCACAATCACATTTATGATATTAGGATTGTGAGCGCCATCATCCAGCTTTTTGGCTCACTTATATAGGTCTGGTTTAAATGCGGATTTAATTTTATTATGCTGATACATTCATGCCAGTGATACTGATCATAATGATGCAAATGCAAAATGATTAATCAGAAAAGCATACATTGAAAAATTAATCATAGTTTAAAAAGATTATACCAACTATTAATTTTATTAATCCCCGTTTCTATAAAATGTCCTAAACAATCTTAGCGGGAACTGAGCTTGGCCTTACAAATGTGTAAAGCAATTTATTAAGTTTTTCTGCGCCATAAAAACATAATGGCTTTCATGTTCACGTAAGGTAAAAGCTGCTGTAACCTGTGCACGCAACTTTCGTTCTAAGTATATACAAGCATAAGTCCCCGATTTTGCTTGGTTAGGTTGGGTTGGTTAATATGTACTATGTATTACTGAAGCCGGCGATGCAGGGTCCCTCTGGTGCTGAAAATGTCCATAGGTGACGGTGACTACTTATCATCAGGTAGCACGTCTGCCTTATCGCTATATATCTTTTCTTCTTAAGATGAATGAAGTATGTAATAACAATTATAAGACAGTAACGTAAAGTATTTTAAAGAAAAAAATATAAGACAGTAAAATTTGGTTTCTTCATTATCAATATCAATATCATCATTCTTCAAAATATATCATCATAACTAAACGGGCACAGGAAATAATCCTGATATATTAACATCAGGTGAGTTTTAAGTAAAAATAAAATTTATTTATTTTTATGTATGTATAAATGTATAAATTTATAAATTTATGTATGTATAAAGTTGATGAGAGCATAAATTGATCGTAAATTGATCGTTTCATAAATATTAATTCTGAACCAACAAAAGGAATACACTTTCATATATAGGTGTAATATAGATAATAAATTGCATACATGTATTGAACATGACGATGGTGTATGAGGTAACTCCCTTTATTTATCACTACTAAATGCAATATAAAAAGGCGGTGAATATTAATTATTATTTTTCTTTCTTAGCTATTTTTTTAGGAAATTCA
This sequence comes from Polygonus leo, assembly GCA_018250455.1. Taxonomy (NCBI): domain Eukaryota; kingdom Metazoa; phylum Arthropoda; class Insecta; order Lepidoptera; family Hesperiidae; genus Polygonus; species Polygonus leo. Next base: position 12,021 of record DWNR01000509.1, on the reverse strand, counting down.
TTGTTTTTTTAAATTTTCATGATAGGTCGTTCACTTCAACTATCTTCAAAAGTTATATTGGCAATTAAAAAAAACAGCTTATATTCCTTTAGCATAAAAGTACTGGTTACTTACGAGTATTAATAGGTAAATAACCATAATCCTGCTGCCTAAATACGTTTTACCCGGGTTCCTACTATATACCAAATAAATTTCTCCGACTATTTAATAAACATGATTACAGCACATAATCCTAATAATCAACAGAGTGACAAAAAATATACATATTTATCTGTGTTACATATATCAGGAAAACACTAGGTACTCTTTATTTGGAACAGTCGTACGTGAATCAGCATGTAATCCTACAAAATCTCAGAAATAAAGCTTTATTAAAACTGGTACTCACTGAAAAAACAACTTTTACTTGTAAGTCTACGATTAAGATGGTTTAATTCTTAACTTCAATTGCGGTGGAGCCGTGTTTACTGTTCCGACGGTATCCTGTCGTCGGGGAGGCGCTAGGATGGGTGTGTTTCCATTCCACTGACCCGGCAATACACAAAAAAACGGCAAATGCCGATACCTATCTATAGGTACTTATATCAGTGCAAAAATAACCAAAACTTGAACAGAGAACACCATGGTAATTTATATATACATATAATACAAAACTTACATTACTATTCATTATGTATAAATTACCATAATTCGTATATTTTATATTAACACATTATAGTGGATGACAATCGGTTACTTGGTACAGGTTATAACTTTATAATTTTCAGTAAACGTTTAGTAATATAAAATTAAAACGAAAAGTCAAACCAGTAGTATAAAAATACTCTGATAAAAAAAAGAGTTTCGCGTATCAGAAACTAAGAAGCGTTTCGGAACTGTAGGAATTTATAAAGAATTAAAGAAGTTATTTTAAATAGCGAATCTTGGTATATTGTTGTATTTGTTTCGCGTTCTTACTACCATTATGTTCGTGTATACGTCTTTTCCACGATATTCTAAATTATCATTCTTTATCGACTGAAACCTATTTATGTACACGAATAAATGAAAGAGTAGTAAATTCGTGACTTGCTGGTTATGCTATCGCATAATCTTCCTGTGTGTTCCCATTTGTATCTAAATGCTACATTTAATTGTATGTATGTCTTTGTATCTACAAATCTTTAGATATCTTTTTCTGGATTTTGGATATACTTAAGTCACCTCTAATCGTGGCCACGCTTACCGGTCCTGTCCCTTCTTAATGTTAAGGTTTTTTGTTGTTTTCTTCGATGATTCGAATCTATCACGTCGCTGAGACGGCCTGCGACACTCTCATCGAGGCGTGTTCAATGAACTTCCTACACTACTGTTCTGTCCATTCCGACTACAGTTTGCTATTCGTATATTATGATTATAAATAAACGGAATCCTAAATCATCCATATCTAATAGCGGTTAGTTGTATGATTTAGTTAAAAATACATTCATGTATCTATAAGTAACAGTGATTTTAAGAGTATTAAAATAATAAGAGTATAAATCTCGAATATCGTAACGTAATGGAAACGTGTAGCTCTACCAAGGAAGCGTCCGGAATCCAAGGCGGGATTCTCCTCAAATACCTACCTACCGCAGCGGCATATCCTGCGGGATTAGCCACCACTAACGCCTTAATCCGCAGGCTAACGTTTGTACAGCGTCTTAGTTATCCTCGTGACAGTGACACGACTTAATCTTAAACGAGAACTGCGACAATTAAGTCTTGTCTGTTTCATAGACGCTTCAACTATATCGTCTGTATTTGCGTGACTGCTCAATAGCGGCTTCATCTATATTAAAATACGTATCAATTTTGTGGTACCGATTGGTTAGGGACTGGACTCTTACTCTTTTATGGTGCTTCTATTTGCATTGCTGCCAATGTTGTAGTTTGCAACTAACGTATTTCAACTGAATCACTAGCATCACCGCCACACCATACTCCCAAAATATTTATTTCTGTCTTATTATAATGAAAATGTTCATATTCTCGAATAAATATTAGTTAATATGAGAGGATCCAACATAGTTTTTAATGTAAGACTGTGATTGGTTGAACTGGTTGAACTTATATAAAGTTTAGTAAGGATAGTTACAATTTATTCGACTTTACGCTACGTCTACGTCGTAACACATACATGTGTTACCAAAACACGTATGAAAAATTGTTATCAAAATGTGTATTGCTGATTGAATTTGAAAACAAAATATACCTAATTCAAACGAGTATAGGTCAAATATGATGTTTGGATAATAAAACCTTCCCATCCGTTTAGCGGTTGTATTTAGGTATGTATGTACATATATAATATATGTAGGTACGTCATGACGTCGTGCAAGACGCACGGTAGGATTTTTAATACGTCACGCAATTAATATTTTAATAAATACTTCCTTTAAAATGTAAAAATGTTTTATGTAAAATACAATATCATATAAAACATGAAGTAATAAGATGACATGGATTAATCAAATTTAATTTAATATACTTGTCATTTAAATTGTTATTGAAGAGCAAACAAATGATAACTAAGTACGTTTTACGACCAAATAATCAATTTTATTGCTTCGTTTGTTTTAATATTTTAAAAAACACTTGATTGAATATAATCTTATGTAAACACAGTCGATATGTACAAACTTATTGCGAATTTTAATTAGATTGATAATAATTTCATAAAAATTCCAGTGTTTAGAATCATAATAGTTTTCCGTGTGTAATAAAAATATTATAGTCAGGAAATTGCTATGAAACATTTTTAATCAATACAATTTCAAATATACTTTTAGAAATATTTTTGTAAAATGTAAAAAAAAATCTTTATAACTGAAGGATTTCATTTAAGATATAGTTTCTCAGTGTATAGAAAAATATATATTTATATGAGGTGTTTCAATACGCCTTATGGTAATAACACATAATTAAGTATTTTCTGTTTAAATCCATTCTTGGCATACTTGTAATTAATTACATGTTTCCATAGGCGATAGTAATCAATGGGACCGAATATTTGTTTGTTCTTCCTATACTACAAAAATCTTTCTACGCCCGACGTTTTTATTAGTACTCAAACAAATATTTACTACATCACTGATAGAATCAAAATGCAGGTTACCAATAAGATTACATCGATTGTCCATTATCAGCCCGATAACAGGTCATTAACCGCAGTCAATCGCTTGGTTAGTAGAGTTTTTGAGCATAACCAATAAATTCTCGGCCACTAGAGTGCTTTGATATTATTATTTTAGGTGTTTGGCCTACATTTTACTGAAAAGTTAAGTAGGTTATGATTTAATGAAAAATCACAGTAATTTACGCATACGTAAGAATTAAAGTATGGTACATTATAATATTTAAATTATTGTAAGTATTATATAAAATTTTGTTTTAATTGGCTTTAGAGTTTTTACATCATTTATTAATCGACTGTAATAAATTGCTATTAATATTATAAATCTAATTTCCGTACATAATTGCATAGGTTTATACGTTCGCTGATAAAATTTATTAGGATTATTGCAAACTAATGTCAGAGTTCATTTCGACCGATGCGTCATGGCAGTCAAATAATTTTATCGTAATTACATGTTACGAATAGTTTCACACGTTCGGAAATATAAAAAGCGTAAGTTGTAAATGATGATATAACTTAATTGGATATTTAGTATTTCTATATAAAGAATTGTTAATAATGCTGGAAAATATTATGTAAACTTTGTAAGTTTCACGAAATTAATTAAATATAATGTACAAAGCCATTTTAAAATTTGAAGCTAATTTTGTTTTTTTTCTCTTTGCCTACCCCGTTAGGGATTTGGCGTAAAGATGTGTGTGTGAAGCTAAATTTTTATTAAACAATAATCAAGCAAGCCTTGAGTTACATTGAGTGGTGCTTTCTTACAAGTTTCATCTCCTTTGCTCCAACTTGCTTAGGAAAAATATATTATTTCATTAGAAAATCTTGTTTTATTTTAAGTTTTTTTTTAACCAATAATTAACGTAGAATAACACCGTAGCGAAGCGCCGAGTCTATGACTGATAAGAAACTGTTACGAATTTGTCAAAAGAGCGTATCGAATGTAACACGAGTTAGTTACTTACGTAAACACACATAATTTAAGAAAGAGCATAATTTATGTTATAGCATGAGTAACTTATTACACAAAAATATCTTAACACTCACATTAATCAATAATATCGATAGTCAGTGGAAAATGTTTATGTTATAAAGTATGAAAAAAGTGTGAGTAAATATTTAATATTTTAAATGTTTAGTAGTTTAATCATACTTGAAAATGTATGACATAGCGACCATTTACAGACATCGCCATTATAATTAATACTTAGTGTTAAACAATTCGAGATACATTTCTAGTGCATCTGTATTATAATTGATTGGGCACGCAAACAAAAAAGCGTAATTATATACTTTTCTTTTTGTAAATATTTTCTTCTTCTGCTTCTTTTACAAACAAAAAATCACATACGCTTTTTTGTTTTGAATAATAAATCTAATATTTTCATACTAATTATTATTTTAGAATAAATTAATTAATTTATTTTAATCAGTTTTAAAATCTCCCAAAAGTGTAAGTACATAATTAAAGATATAACGTAATTATTAAGGTAAAACATTATTATGTATATAAATTTAAAGTGCCTAATACGCGTTTTAATTTTACTGTTTTGAACATTCCCGTGGAAAAGTGAAATTTCGTGTCGGCTTCGCATCAAAGAAAAATTGTTTGCTCCGTCGAGGCGAGATTACGTTGTCTTTTCAAAAATTAGCTTATGTCTATTACGGGTTGGGCAATGTTTACGTTTGTATGTCGAAAGAAATATGGCCAATGGGTCGTCGTTGGTTGTTTACTTGCCTTTATGCAATTTGCAATCAAGAAAATATGGAAACAGTGTTTTGTTTATGTTTATGTTATGTTTATGTTTAGAATAAGTCTCAATGAATGTGACAGATTAATTAAAATATGTAATATTCATATAGGAGCAACTTCTTATCACATTATCTTATCTATTTGATAGTTTAGATAAGTCACGAACGTGTATGCAAACATTGACTCATAATTCAATATTAATTATCTTTTTATTGTTTTCATATATTTTCTTGAGGTATCCATTATTCTCATTCTAAAAACTGCACATTTACTTTTTTAAGAAAACAATAATTAATAAATTAGTATTTGTTAATATGACTTGTATAGATATATTTTGCTTTTAGAGGTCACCCAAGAGATATGACCCACGGATATCAGTATCATACCAGCCTTGTATAAATCATCATAATCCTCATTTAAATATGACGAAGAAAGTCCCGAATTCTTAAAATAAATAAGTCGTTAGACTCTAGGCTTGTATTTAATATGATAACTTCCAAGATTACAAATAAAACTTAAGCTAGAAACATAATTACTTATGCTAGTTATCCTAAGGCGTCTTCAAGTGTAAGATAGGAAAAGATATGAGAGAAAGGACGTTCACAACCTGATAATAACAGATCTGTGTTTATTATGTTTCTAGCTTTAGTCAAACGTTGGAAATTAAAATATAAAACTACGAAAACAGTGAATCTTTTATCTCTTGTCGTCACTTTTATGTCTGAAAACAAATATGCTTTACCACGTATAAAGTAAAACAAATACATTGTTTACATTATTATGAAAATGACTCGATAACACCATAATTGCAGACATTGTGTCGCTACGAACATATGTTTGATACATTTGTTTGTCACATACCATATGTTAAAATATTTCTTATATTATATTGTTTATACAAAGCAATGATTGATTTCTTCTAGAATGATTGCTACTATCTAAACTCGAAATATTTTTTAGATTTAACATGATATTTCATTGAAAAAACTTTTATAAGTTATTATGACATTTAATATTACATTTTACTTATATACTTTTTTTTAACAACTTACAGTAGATGTACTTCTGACATACTATTTTAATTGTGTAAAAAGTGGTCCAAGGAATATTTGCACTATCCAGCTTAGAGGTTTACGCCTTACTTACTCGGCGAACATAAGTTTTTGGTATATGGGAATAGAAACACCATAAGGTAAAGCTTATCACTTTCACGCGTTCTCAGCGAGTATCGAAATTATAACAAATTTATGTCCTCCATGTCCCAGGCCGAAGCATTTTTATTTCTTTTAATGTTAATTGAAATCACATGGCCGGTCACAGTCGGCCGTCCGTAGTTTTTATTTTTATTAATTCGTTTTATTCGAATCCCAGCGGCTCTGCTCATCGAATTCCTTACTTGGACTTTCCTCTTTTATGTTATCTAATCGATGTCTCGGATAGGTCTACATGGAGATAAAAAGGGAATTTTCTTTCAATGAATATCTAATTAGATACTTAACGTATTGAAGTAGTACAAATCGGATTGACAAATGAGAAGTATGATTTTGAAATTTAACATTATAATTCATTTTATTTATTATTTATAAAACTTTTAGTCTTCCTATATGATACAGTTACAATGATTTTAGATCATTATAGAAAGAAATCAGGGAGGAATCCCGGATAAACTAGATATTATTACTATTAATATATAATATAACTTAGTAACGTATCTACGTATCTCGTATATTTGGTAATTTTTCAAAGTTTATATTACAATTAATTTGTATTACTGTCTGTTTACGTCGTCATGCCTTTTGTTTATAATATTTTTGTCCGCTTCATCTGAATGGAATGTTTTTATCTTCAAGGTATTTAATTTTACACTTATGTGAGATTTCGCATATTATTGCTCGTTAATTGTTGTTAGCATTGTGTTGGTCAAATTTGTTGAAGGCTTAAGTAGTAGATAATTTGTTGAAAATTTTCCGCGCAATTTGCATAATTTAATTCATTCATACACATCATCTAGGTACATTACATTTGTTTATTTCGTCCTTGTTTACAGTTTTGCTATATTTTTTGCACATATTAAAAAAAGTAAATTAATTTGAATAAATTAATAATATTTTAATATTTTTTCTTGTCAATGGAATCGACATTTCTCATCACTTATTTATTATTTAGTATATTTTATACTTGTAATATTTGCACTGCTATTTACCACTCTGTTGGCTTTGGTTAGGATTTATCTGGTCCAATGTAAGTTCTTAACGTAATGAAATGTTGTGAAAAGCCCATTGGAGTAGGGGGATTATGGAGTAGATTTTGCTTAAATCCTTTAAACTCTATCAACTGCATGTAAACCAACCTTCGGCTGTCAAGAATTCAATGTCTAGCAATAGATTAATATTTATCGACATTTTATTTTTGTACTTTATAAGTGTTCAAATATCATTAACGATTAGTTTGTTGCACCTGATACTGGATTTAGCTTTCTCGCTTTTGTGCCAGGTACCTAGTTAATTATTGAATTTATTATGTGACCCGTTAGCGGCGTTGTTTCCGACCCAAAGTTATGTGCCTCCGAGTGTAATAATTGCTGAGCGGGAGGCAGTATTGAAAATTCCACGAATATTTACTTTCTTTAATATTCACCTTATGGATTCATTAATTCAATAAAGCTGGTCCAATGAATTTCTGAACACGACTTCAATTTTAAAATAAAGGTGGATTGCTCATAATCATAAACGTTATATTTATTGTTATTACGTTATATAATTTATAATAAATTAACGCAATCAATGGCATACCTATGTATAAAATAAAATTGAATTAAAGAAAGTAAGAAATGCACTTATTTATGGATAACTTTTGAAAATATAATGCCATTAATGATCTTCGCAGTAATTTCATAAATAAAAGATAAATCAGTAGAGATGTAGTTTATAAATACGGGTCTTCTATGATGTTTGTCTTAGCGTGTGAAACGTAAGTGATTGTTTATAAATATCTTATGTTTATTTTTCTGTTTGTTGCAGCGAATCTCACCATCAGCACTCGCGGCTACAGTCTAGACCTGCTCATCCACTCGCCCGTGCAGGACATGTACCTATGCTTCAACCGGTCGCGGCTTGTTGGCAGACGTCTGGTAAGTTCCCTTAGACCATAATTACCATGACTGTGTCATTCAAGAATATCTCATCACCAATAATGTATCACTGTAAATTATTCCTTAACTAGCTGACCCAGCAAACGCTGTTCTGCCATATACTGAATTTCCCCAAAAAAAGTTTTATTCGAATCCGTCCAGTAGTTTCGGAGATTAGCCTGGACAAACAGACAGAAAAAAAATTAAAAAACATTGAAAAGTGTTCTAATACTATTTTAACATCGCCCCCAAATAGTTTTTCGTAAATATATTCAATGTACAGACACTCGAATTTTACTGTTTTATTATATGTATAGATTATTAAGTATTAGTAGAGACACCAGTTAACGTTACTCAAGTTAATAACAGTATGTTAAATAATATCTTACATAAATATATAGACCAATTGACGTTCCTAATATAGAAGTATATTTCATTGTTAAAATAAACTTAACGTACAAACACCAAACAATTTTCATTGAAAATAATTCGAAAAGACAAAGCAAAACAGAATGCTTTACAAAACAATTCATAAAGCAAATGAAGATTTAAATAAGGCCTCCATTTCGATAATGGAATATCTAATAAGAGAACACGATGACAATAAAAGCGAGAAAACAAATGGACAATACATTTCCAATAATTAATTTAATAGTGGACCTTTATTTCTTTATGCTGTGTAAATAATTTTACGAATACAAATTGTTTACGTCCCTTCACGATTATATTGTCATCTGAATTTTCATGTGGTTCACGCAGATTCTGCTGTATACAGGGTTTTTATGTGATTTAATATAGAAATGGTTGGTTCCTTCAGAACTCTTTTTAAAGTTCAAGGAAACTACTATCGCTTCGGATGATTCTCTATGGAGAGAAGCGGCAAGAAACTCGATAGGTGTGCTTATGCATCTTTTTAATAGTTTGCATAACAAAGTTTAACTTATACTGTACATTGAGCCGTGGAACCAGAGTCAAATCAGCATATTTATAAAGAAGCACGACGATCATATAAACTTAGATGGGGGGGAGCTTCAGTAACATTAGCTTACTTGTGAAACTAAGAAGGTGTAGATTAAACTGAAACAACAAATTTATACTAACAAATCTCTTACCTTTATCAAAAAAGTCTACAAATAGTAGAACTCATCGAGTTCGATCGGGGAGCTGTCACTGCCAGCCTCATAATCCTCCGTCAAGCAGTTTTTTGTGTTTTGGCGTGGTTTCCGGCTATACTTATACATGAGGCAAAATTATAGTCGCCTGTGATGAAACCTAGGTATTATTCAATTGTACTAGGGGATGATTGCTGATATTCTTGGGAGGCAGTGATCCTTACAATCAAGTGGACTGCATGCTCGTTTTCTACCTTTTAAAACAACAACAACATAAAAAACAACAACAGTGATACACTAATAAAAATACTTCTGTATCAACAAAACGATATGATATTTATTATCGTAATATTTTATCATCCTTTCTGCTTTGAATCAAACGCATCTCCATTCTCTCGCCATAAGCACTCAGTCACTGGAAAAATCTTTCCCATTTCACAAACTATATTTTTTCTGACATGATAAATTACATATTTGTGATAATGAAAACGCTGAAGTATTGAAAAACGAACGATTGGATTCTGCTCCTATAGAAGAGTGAATTCAGGCAAGACAAAAGAAAAAAAGAAAGAACCTAATAAATAATTTTCCGTAAGAAATGCAAAATTAAAATTTCAATAAAACATTCAATATGAAAGAAGTTATCTCCTTTTATTATAATGGAAAGATAGTAAAAAAAGCAAAAGTTATTCTTGGTCAAGCAATACCAGATAAAATCGAAGCGCTTCTTAAGGTCGACTAAAGATACGTTGATTCTCTTAAGGACTAAGACGTTCGTCTCGTGTTTAAGCATGGCCAGTATCTCCACTTATCCACGCAAAAAAAAACAAGAATTACAAGATTAATTACGATAGCGGAGGTAGCTCCTCAGTCAAACTATACTTTATGCTTACATCAATATACTTTACTGTCATAAGCCGCTTTATGATAATATTTCAGCCGAAGTTTATGTCGGATTATTCTTTTTGCGAAATATCAAAGGATTCTAATCGCCAAAGAAATGGCTGTCGAAGTAAACAGGCTTAAAGTCATTTTGTATTAGTAATTCTATTTGACAAAAAATGTCTTAATAAAATGTTAATGGAAGGTAAAATATTGGCATATCCACATTTATTTGTGACGATAAAAAGTTATTTACATTTAATTTATTTATATTCTGGAGGTGTATATCAGTAATTAAAGTATATAGTAAAATATATCTCAATCAATACAAGATTAGATTAGGTTAACCAGGCGTAAACCCTCTTTATTTTACTTAATATTAAAACAAATTATTAATACAATACGTGAAATCTGATTGTAACAGATGTGATTTAACTGTTAAATAATTTATAGTAAAAGACTCAATTACGAATCCGATCATACGTCCGAATCGAAGGATTAAAGTGCGGGATAAAAGTTTATATGAACAGTTATTGTAAGATGCAATTGAAATTTAATTGAAAATGAAATATAGCGTAATAATGTAATCGAAGCTAAAGAAAAACCTAATAAGCCAGTACAAAACAAATAAATTAAACTGATTGTTATTTACTGAAAACGAAACAAACAATTGTTAAAGAGCATATCTTCCTAATAACAACGCATTTCCAAAATACCGTACACAGAAACTTCCAGAGATTGAAAGTTTGAAACTTCGGTAACATCATATAAATTGTCTTGCAAACTCAAACACGACTCAACAAATTAATGGCGGAATAGAATTCTTGATAACTCGTAACGAGCATTCATAAATTAAGTAAAATTAGATGTGAATCAGTAGCACTAAATTTTTTTATACAAAAAATAGAACCGACATCAAAACGAACGAAAAATAATTTATAATAGTAGGAAGAGTTATATATACTGAAGAAGGAGATGCCTGTATCACTTTGGTTTTATAGAGTTTAAAAAAAACGGCATTGCGTGAAAAAATAATATTGAAAATTCGTATAGTACAACATAATAGACCGGCAACCATATCTTGAAGAACGAAACGCAAATTGCTTAAAACAAATTATGTATGAAATAGTGTTTTTGTCTAGGTAAGAAGTACCTTATATTTTTTCTCTGTTAAATATGTGTACGGAATTTCTTGACCATCTTTTAGAAGTTCAAGCGAGAAAGCTCACATTGGCATTTTTAACATTGGTAAGGATACTAAACAATTTTCTTAAAAAAATCTCTACGCTCACTATTGTGTGCGGTAGCCGCTTGGCTGTGATTTATCTCCTTGTGAAAATGGGACCACGACAGGTCCCTTATAGAGTACACAAATAACACTGCTGTAGGAATCACAAATTGCTTGGTACCGGAGATCCTATTAATCTTTCAGTTGCGTCGACTCCTTTGATCCTGTGGCCTGGGATTATGGATAGTAATTGCTAGTGATTCTCTTGAACTGGGGTGAATGTGAATTATCGAGTAAGTTACATTACTGACTCGAATTTTCATCACAGTATATGAACTACTTGGGTCTCCTTTCACAATAACAAGGATTGACTCCACAGGCTGACTCTACCCATTAAACGATACATAATGATGATGGGCAATAAATATTTGGGACAAATGATTTACCTTATTGCAGAATTTTGAGCACAGATTTTTTTTTCAATTTTCATTGAATTTTTGAATGAATACTTGCCAAGTCTGACATTAGGCTTGAATTTATTATCCTAAGTTACAAGACAGAAGGATATTTTAAGTTGTTACAAAATATTTTATGTTTAATATTTTATTTTATAATTTTAGGACTGACCGTTAAACTTGGCACCCATGTAGATCTCCCTTCTTTTGTCGTTGAAGTCAACAATAAAGGCATATATATATATATATATATCGGAGTGCCGTCAGGATTATGGGGTTCAGGTTGACCGTCATACATACT
>DWNR01000508.1:0-19337 GCA_018250455.1 Polygonus leo | reverse complement strand
AACTACTGGACGGATTCGAATGAAACTTTTTTTCGTGTATAGATACTAAGCCTGGTCAACATTTAGAACACTTTTTAATACGGGAAAATCGCTCATTCCTACGGGAAATTCAGTATATGGCAGAACAATGTTTGCCGGGTCAGCTAGTATTAAAATAAGAGGGTTAATAAAGTCTCATTAATTGTGGGTTGGTACATTTAGCATGCAGAAATTTTATATAATATAGAACCTCTCTCGATTCTCTCATCGCTTTATGTAAAAGATAAATTTCTTGAACATTATTTTAAATATCAAAGCCTTCGTACCCAGACGTTCCGCATGGGTGGTCAAATACCATTGAGTTATAACTGCTACCAAATTAAATTTGCGATAAATTTTGCAAATTACACAACGGCCGATTGAATGAACTACTTTGTCGATGAACAATGAACCACGACACAGTTTTACTTTGCAATCGAATTGTACAAAAAATCGTTCGTCATTTGCAACTGAAATAACGTTTTCTGTTAAAATGTGGTTAATATGCTTTTCAATACCCATTTCTGTTCAATAATGGATATTATTGTTTACATTTAAAGTATGTAAATATAAGATACGTGTAGAGTAAGTATTTAGCAGTATTGTCGTATAATTTAAATTGAGTATTTATTTAATTGACAACTGTTTCCTTATTATTTCATTTAAAATTCATCTTAATATTATTTCTGTAATTTTTAAATTAATAACCACTTTTACAAACGTGCTAGGGCTTACAACTACCATGTTGTGGTGATGCAAATTGCTGCTCTTCCACACTCTGACACGTTATTGATAGTTGATTGCCATTATTAGTGGATTGCACACGTCATATTAAAATCGACCTTTGTATTTTCCTCTTTATTAAGGATTTCTCTATAAAGAACACGAAATTTCTTCTCTTTATTAGGTTACACGTGTGCCAGATTTGGTATGCGTGTACCACAGAGATGAATAAAATTGATTCCCTAATCAAATACATCTTTTACATACCTGATTGAATTTAAAGATGGAGTATTAGATGAGTATAAAAGGGAAATTGGAATTATTGGATTTACATTTAACCTCAAATAAATCAAAATTTCTTGTGGTCTTATGTACCAATCTAATTACAGATGTGTTAATACTTCTTATTACAAAATAAAAATGCATCACTAATGTTACAATTCTTCAATAGCCTACGACTCTTCACTTCGAAGCTAACAAGAGTTCTTGACTCTTCAAATCAAAACATAACCTCCACATTGTTATAAGGCAGAAGTAAAATAAAGCAAAACTTTTCCTTCTTATTAAAGTAGCATTTTAAGTAAGAAGCGTAGCATATTGGATATAGTACAACCCCTTCCAATCTTTATTGGAATAAATTTTGTTCAGGATAATCTACCGCTAAGCCGAACTTGAGTTTCCGATCCGTAATCAATAGATCCGAAATTGGGTGTATCCAAATTGAATAGGAAAGAGGTGTCAGGTGGGACCGAAACTTCGAGAATAGCTTCGTAAAATGTTCAGATATTGCAACTTTTATTTTTGTCAATAGCTACCAGCTGCGATATGAAATGCCACGTAATTTTCGTAAGGTTTATGGATTTTGCGTAAAAAATGCATGTTGCAAATAGTTTTCACGCGGAAACATTTTTCTGCCTTTGATTTTGCATTATTTTCAGATATATTTAAACGTGGAAATGCCTGTAAGCTGTTTATGGATTCCAGTATACGACTAAATGGAGTGAATTGAAATGACTCCGAACATGATATTATAAGTCTGATCTGTATCTTTTTGTACATATAGTATGTACATTTGTAGGATTCTTTACTTAAAAGATTGAAAGATTTAAAGAAAGAAGAGAAGAAGGCCAACGGAAAATTATTATTAAAGCTCCGCTTTTTTTCTATTTGTGACGTTACTAATACAGTACTAGTACCGTGATAGGTCAAAACACATGTTTTGTATTACTATGTAAACTTTAACCATACGTATTAAAAATACAAATTATTAAATTATTTTGCCATGTTAAAAATAAACTTTTCAACTTACTACGCCATTTGATGGTAGTAGACTCGCCGTAGGTAACCTTTCGTAAATGATCCTACCCGCATTTAGCCATAATTGAAAATATTCATTAACAATTACAGTCTTAATTTAGAATACAAATTAAACACACTTTACGTCGTTAAAGAGATAACGTTTCTACATCCCGTTGTTGAAAATTGCGTACTCCGCAAACTAAAACTTCCAATGGAGATAATCAATAAGTCCACAATTGGCTGCATTAAAATTGAGTACCGACGTGTCAGGTGGCGTCCCAACTTCGGGAATAACTTCGTTAATGCTGATAAACGCCGAGATATAGCTGGACGGCTACAGATTAATATTTTGGGTTAGCGTACCGTTAAGTTTCGACATGTTCAATACAAAGTTTGCGCGACAGCCTTCAAAACTCGGTAAAAGTGCGATCCCAAACAATATTGTTGTTTCTTTTTCGTTGAAACATTTGAATTGCGAGAACTGTTTTGATTAAAGCATGTTTGTGTACGTTCCATTTGAATATTACTTTGTGTATTATTAAGGTATTGTAATATTACATTATACTTGTGTTATTTTGATGATGTAACACTACTCATATGCGATGACGGCAAATGATGCTATCTTATGTTGTCATTTGTTTTCATGAAGCCATTGTATGAAATTCGTATTCAAATAATTAAGATCAAAATATTTTGTGTACGCACTTTTTTACCATTGGCTGGTGGAAGATTGGCTTCCCGATAGAACTCATATAGTACGATTATCGCCACCCACGTAATCCTCCGTGAAGCATTTATTGTTTCGATTTGACCTGGTTAACGACTAAACTTAAACACGAGGCCAATGTATTAATGTTTTGGGTTAGCAATGCATCTATGGTAACAATGAAATATATCATATTTTTGTCTCAATTTAAAAACCTGTTTAATAATAATTAAATTTTAATAGCTAAAGGAAGGCGGTTTATTAATGAATTCATATCGAGGAAAATTAGTGACATTAATGAATGTATAAAAATTCTAGATCTCGATACTTGCTATTAGTTAGTACTACCGTAAGTATTACTACTTCCTATTAAAAGATAATTATGCTACACGTCATACTATTATATATAAATTAAATCGTAAAGGCTCTATCTACACGTTTATAACACTGCTAGGTATATACTAAAATAAATATGGTAAATCTCATCTCTTTTGAGGTTCTGATATTCTATTGCAAACACCAAGAATTCGTATTAGTTCGAATCCTTTGCCCGAGAAACGTGAAGTGCGTATTGAAAGTGGCAACGTTAGATGAAATTGATTTGAGGGGAAAAGGGGCAACGAAATTGCCTTTTGAGGTTAACGCTCCCTCTTTGTGAAGGACTATTGGTAAATCTCGCTGCAACCTCTAAATACGTCTAGTTAAGAATTGTTATTCGAAATATTTTTTGTTTAGCTTGGAAATTTAGTACAAATTAAATTTGCATTTAAACTGGTGAAAAAATACTTGAAGATCCCTTTAATTTTCAAATAAATTATACAAGGTACTTTAAAGGGTTTGCGGTGAAGGAGATTGTAAAAGAATCTACATACTTTAAAATGTTCGATAATGTTTATAAATGTGTGTGTAATGTGCTTATGACATCGTAATCTGAGAAGATACTTGTGCCCGGCAGTGTTATAGTATTTTCCTACTATATTTGACCCTTCTTGATTGACTTTTGTATAATTTTGTATGATTTTGATACTCGTACTGCTGTCGCATATTACCTTTAATTACCTAATTAATGTACCTAATGTACATACCTTTGTAGGTATATCATTATGACAATCTAAGATAGAATCCTAAAGTTTATTTTTGTCCTGTTTTAACAAGAGCAAAATATGTTTATCGATAAAATACAAAGAGTGAAATGCAAAATATACATGTGTATAGATGAAATTATGAACTGTATTTATAAAATACGGTCAGTAAAGCATAGGTGGTTAAAGTAAAATATCCTTCAGTTATTTCCTTTCCCATCTACTTGAACATTATTCCACGCATCCAATCAATACAATTCCTTCAAAGTTATTTCATCTTAATAATAAGAACAGCATGGCAAAGTACTGTGTGCACAAATTGTTTGCCAGGCAATCTATATGAAATGGAATCACGGAAATAAAGATGGTCGATTGGTTCTCGCGTAGATACATCTTAGTATAGGTCGAGATTTATGTCAGCCTCGCCATTTCTGTTAGCGAAACGTTTTATTTATGTTGCCAGCACCACAAGAAATATTTTTTAGATGATTACTTTGAGACCGAAGGAATGTTTGAACTCTATTCCGATTGTATTCTCAGGTTACGCAGAGAAATGTAGATTTTTTTTACCCACACATATGCATATCTTATTGCAATGTTATAAGTATAATTTTAGATGGATGTCTATGTTTAATAACATTTACAAGTGATTGAAAATAAGTCAATCATTTTAGACAACTATGACCTAACGTGTTAAGTGTTAAAAATACATCGAGTATGTATAAAACATCTTATATGTCCTACTATGAATATGGTGCTCTAAAAATCTACCACTACTAAATCCGCATGCTCGAAAATGGGTTCGTAGGTAATACGTATGAAAAAAGTTTTTAAACTATTCGACAGTGACGAAAAACTTTGATAGGTGGAATCTGTACGGCTCCCCCGGAGCGGTATTACCGAACTCATTTCCGCGGTGTAGTAGTTTATAAGGATATTCGTGTTATGGTTGGAAAGATGTTCTTTTCCTTCACATTGATATAAGACTCTACCATCAGGTGGTAGATCTCATATAGTTCAACCGGGAAGATACCACCGCCACCCTCATAATCCTACGTGAAACAATTCTTGTGTTTCGGTTTGTAGAGGCGTGGGTGCTGGCTATATTTATACATGAGGCGAACTTCTTAGTCCTCGCTGGTAGCAGTGCATCGGTGATCTATCTTATTCAATCGGACTTGGGGATGATAATGACCACTTACAATCAGGTGGACTGCATGCTCGTTTGCTACCTTATATTATAAAAAAACACGATCATCTTAGTCGTCAGGAGTTGCAGTACATTTGTCACCGACCTCGAATACGACTAGGTATTGTAGTTCTTTTTCACACGTTAAGTTACCAACAGACAGACTGCATGCATTTTTCAACCCCAAAGATTTAAGTATACAAAAAATAATCTCATAATAATCGCAGGGAAACACTCATGGAAGCTGGAAGCCGCAAATTGGACACATCCAAGGGCAGGCCACACTTGTGTTGCCCACAGACTGATTTATCGTTTGCGATAAGCCGGAGCCCCAAGAGTGAAGAGCGCTTCTTACTTATCATATGTATCTGGAGCGTTCACGTATAAAGTATTCAGAATTAATTTAGATTAAAGCATACCAATACCCCAACACCCACCTCCCCCTTTATCCTTATAACATTATATAATTGATTAGAATACCAGCTCACAGTATATTATGACTGGATAAGATAAAACAATAAAAATATCGTTATTTCCAGATAGTAGAACTCATGTAGTTTAACCGGGGCGGTATCACCGCCACCCTCATAATCCCCCGTGAAGCAATTTATTGTGTTTCGGTTTGGAGAGGGTGGTGTGGTCAACGTTGGGTAAATCTTACTAGGGGATGACTACTAATGTCCATGGGCTGCTGTAATCACTTACCATCAGGTAAACTGCTCATTTGCTACCATTACACAATAAAAATATATATATATTATGAGCTTTTTGAACGTGAACATGCTACCACCAATATAAAGAAAACGGAACAAACTTCCTTTTGCAAAGAATCGGTTCTACTCTCTCAGAAGTGTATATACACAACTGACGTAACTGTGAAGTGTTTCTGAAAGTGAAATAGTTTAATGGCGATAGATTAACAAAGTAAGTCCTTCTGTCCATCATAATATGAGCCCAATCTTATGCCCATCCATCCCTAAATTATTTTAAAAGGCAAGTCACTGTTCACTAAACGTCACTTAAAGTTGTCATCAAGCCACTTTATTCTTTTTCCTTTTGTCTTCCTCCTATTTTCCTTACCTTATTTTCCTGCATAACTGTCATTCCGAACTTGCACGAACACGATATATGCGTATGAATCAGCAAATAACACGCGTGCATTTTTAACCGACCCAAAAAGAAGGAGAATGTAGTGTTTTTTTTTTGTATCGTATATCAATTACTTCGTATCAATTCTCCACCAATTTGTGCGATTCTTTTTTTACTTGCCTTCTACACTCAAATTAATAATTGTTTTATGATTTTTTTTTAATCATATGAACACAACATAGAGTATGCAGTCCACTTGATGGTAAGTGGTTACTGCCACCCACGGATATGTTTTTTCAACCCAGTTACAATCGAATAGTACCTGAAGTTGACCACGAATGCGTTACTACCCCTGAAGATCAAGGTTAGCCTCATGTATGATAGCAGCCAATCATGACTCTTCACGACCGAAACAAAAGCTTCACGAAACTCGGTCGAATTTCACGGTCGAATTACATGAGTCCCACCTGTATATTTTTTGTATGTCATCGATTATTCCAATACTCAATCTATTTTCGCAATTATTTCTCAACTTTTTCCTCACACATATTTTGTTAAATTCCATGGCCTATTTCCACAAATATTCAGTATCTTAAGTCGGGCATACAAACGCAGTGAAACGCGTCCAGTGACGCGCACTGCGTCAGCCGACGCGGCGCATTCGATTCGTGAAAGCGGCCGTTCCGCCCCGCCGAGCCGTTTCTCGCGTTCTGTAGGGATGTTCCTTCCGATTCGATACTTAATTGGATCGATTGTAACGATTGGAATACGATGCTCTCGACTTTTGTAATAATACAAGCATTATGTGGATCAATTACACTTGATTGCGATCAGCTCGATTTTTGTAACGTATATCAAAGCATAGCATTCGATCCTTTGGTGTATCTATATACCTGCACGAATGATACTGGAAAAAATGCATTAATAACATCATAACTTGGAGGTAAGTTTTACATTTCTTTCATAATACACATTATTTATAAAATACGGCCATCGTTTTTAATAAATCGTTTCAAAAATAATCACCTGGCCCAGAAGCGGTAATGGAAATTGCTTTTTTGCGTACTTTGGAATTTTAGGATTGGCAAATATACAACAATGTATCTTTTTTAAATACTTTTTCGATACTGTCTCGATCCGAATGATTGCATCTGTACAAAAAGATCGATACTTAGATCGAAACAGTTCTTGGCGATCCATTGCCTTTTGGAGTATCGATACAAGGCATCGAGCATCGAGTATCTATCGAGCAGCAAGTATCTATCGAGCATCCCTAAAATGCTGACCGCCTATTCATGCAAAGCGGAATCGATGCCGACTTGTAATGCGATTTAGTTACGACACGCGATTATTTAATGCCTTAAGACACCAGTTCCCATGCGCAAATCCACTTGCGTGCATCGCACGGTTCGTATTAAGTAGATATTCTACGAGTACATGCTCATTGTTAAATTATTTCTGCTTGATTGGAATGTATAGACACATAAGTTAACTGGTACTGATAAGTAAATATAAATCGATGTATATAAAAATTAATCCCTATTTTCTTTGCTCATGGCATCACACGTGAACGGCTGCACCGATTTCGCTATTTCTTATTTGTTGTGTTAGTTATTACCCGAACATGGTGCTTATTAGAGAAAACTCGACGATCAGACGATAGCGACGATAGCGACGTAACTTTTTTATTAAGAATATTTATAGTTAACACAAGACAACGCCTGTCGGGTCAGCTAGTATATAAAAATATTATATTTGAAAACCTGTGCAGGATTTGCAAATTAAACACGAATATGTAACAAGAATATTTGATACAAATATTATATTAGTGATGTAAATAATATTTTATACTAATAAACATTTTGGCAATCATACAAAAATATTAAATAATTTTATTAATCTGTGCAGTGGATTTATTGTTATCGCGAATGATAGCTACTTGACAAGAGATGGAGCTACATGTATGTTACAGCTTTAGTATTTGTAAAACTTTAGTTAAATCCGCAAATATTTTTGAATGAAAATAGAGTGATAATAAAATTACTTCTTATAAATATAAATATATTCATATTAACATTTACTGGATTTGACAGCAGAGCTTATGTTCACATCAGTAATAAATTTATAAGCATTGGAATGATTAAGTAGTTGAACTAGCAGTACCTAATTAAGTTTGAGGAACTTAGCTTACTCTGAGAAGTTGAAACTAAAAGCCACAGCTTAGGAAAACTGGGCTTAGAGCAAGGCGTCAGAGTACATGAATAATAGTTCAAAGTTACACTGTAGCAGAGAAAATCTGTAATCAGGTAATGAAGGAAAAAATAACCGGGTGGTAGAACTCGTTTAGTTCGACCGGGGTACCATCGCCACCGTCACAATCATCCGTGGAACAATTCTTGTGTTTCGGTTTGGAGTGGCGTGGTTGCCGGCTATACCTACTTATATACGAGGCGAACATCTTAGTCCTCAGGGGTAGCAGCGCATCTGTGGTTAAATTTAGGTATGTTTCAGTCATCATGATTATTGATGTCCACGGCAGTGACCACTTACCACCAGGTGGACTGCATGCTCGTTTGCTACCTTTACACGATAAAAAAAACAACCGGCTAAAACTGCACTTTAAAATAGCAGTTGCCTTACATACCCCAGAGAAAGGCTTCCACGAACGCAATTCTGGTCGAATTCTAGTCGAATCCTCTTCGACTAGCACTAAGCTTAAAATAACGCTATAAAGAAAAGTAGGTACTCGTATGATACGAGGAAATCGCAAATTTTCGTTTTTGTTTCCCGAACACGATAAGCGACCAAGCTAACGCAAAATGGCATTATATGGGAAATATAGATAAAATCAAAATAAGCCGTAAATACGGACCGCAGTCTATTCCCGGGTTATTATCTTCATTTTCCCCTTCCTCCATTTATGCGTAGAGACAAAGTATTACTTATCTTCCCAAGGCTCGTATTTATTAATATAATATATGTGCGGTAACAATAACATAGCTTTCTTTTACGTTTTCCTATCGTTCAACTATAATTAACTATAATCAACTGTTTTCGGAGTAGACAGCTGATAAAGCGAGTAGAACATTCACATAGCGTATTGTATAGCATACACATAAAGGTGTATACCAAAATTCACCTCACTAGGATTTTTTCCGCAAATTGAGGTTTAAGATACCTAAAATGACTGGACTATGGCCAAGGAAATAGAAATACTCGAACTGAATATATTCGGCACCAAAACCGAATAATTCGGCCGAATACGAATACTGAAAAATATGCCGAATACGCCGAATACTGAATACGAAACGAATATTCGGCGTATCTCTAATAATTATACTATTTTTCTTATAAAGGTCGCAACAAACCTTGCAGCCGATTCAGTAAGTGGTCACGCCAAACATAATAACGCTAATTTTAAAGCATGCACATTCTTTTTTCATTTAAGAAATGTTATTATTTGTGTGTGCGTGTGTGAGTGCGTGCATGTGTGCGTTCGTGAGTGGGTGGATATGTGCGTGTGTATGTGCTTAACAGTCAACTACTCACAAAAACTAACCCATATTCACCACGAATTTTGTACATACATAACATTTAAGCTGGCCATAATTTTCATCTCATCGCATTACTCTTCAGAACTACTTTTATAGCGTATATCCTAATGCCTCGTGCGTCATATGGCTTAACGTCCGAGTTTGCATGCGGAAATGGATCCGACCCCGAGCGGAACAAGTGTGAGTGACGGATAAGACAAATACATTTTCCGTGCCCCCGGCTCTTTCTACATTTTCAATAAATCGCACAAATACTCGTATGCTGAAACTGCTGCGCCTATCATCTCGTTCCCTGCATTGAAGAGTAAACATCGATAAACACATAATCGATAATCATGTACCTACATATGTACGTTGGAAGTATACAGTTCTCTTTTTTGCTATTTGGAAAATAAATTGTAATGGACTTGTAAAAATAATAATTTTGTTCATTATAAGATGAAACAAAATGCGACTATATAAATAATCCTCCTCATAATCCTCCGTGAAGCAATTTATTGTGTTTCGTGTGAAACTTTACTGTCATTTTGAAGATCTAGAAGCTATTTAACATTAAAATGAAATGATTTATGCGTGACATATATTCAAGACTACCTATCACAAACATTGCACACACATCATAAATCCCTCCGAAAATAGAGCCTATTACACACACAACTGACACACACCACAATAACCGTTACCCCAATACGTGATCGATTAGCCGAGAACTAATTAGTAACCACGATCATATGCCACGATTGCACTGTCACTCACGTAGTTAGCGAACTCCTAAACTATTTGGTATGTTAATCTTCCGAGGGTTGCGCTTATAATTTCGTTATCCGCGTTACGAACGCTACGCTCAAGGAACCATGTAGGTGAATGTTATCACAAAGTTTGTAATACCCGACCAAATTACCGGGTTACTCCAATCAATGGAGGTGCTTCCCGATATAGAACCTTGCGATATCTGCGTTCCAACACGTATAATGAAATAATTATAAGTTGTTATAACTTACTTACTTTTAATCAACTTTCTATCGTGTTTAACTAACTAAAATATGGCAAATATTAAAAGTGCGCACATTTTCGTTTGCCTCATAACGATTACACGATCATATTTCTTATAGGTATGTACTTAAATTAATTTTAACATTATATCTATGATCAATAAATTGTAGTATGTGTAATACAATTGCATTTTAGTATGTCGGTCGGTAGGTTGAGTAATATCAATATGTCAGATTAAATTCAGGTGTCGAATGTTTTTATAAAAATCGGGCACCTTACTCAATTGGAAAGTATCATATTGAATGCATTATTACGTATCTCATAAGCCACGTATTATTATCGATTCGGCACCTAAAATTGCGGTGGCAGATTCATGGTATTTAAATCTTAATTGCTTGAAATTAACGTTACACAACAAAAGCACTCTTACATGCAAATAACGCAAGTCCAAGCGTGTCTACGGATTTAAATTGCCCCCATTGTGGTTATGAAATATTCTCACGGTCGCCGCATTGTCATGTGTGGAGCCCATACCTTTTCGTGTCACGCCTATTAATATTCAATTTTGCTTATTTTAATCTCACTACGCTAATTGCCTATCATTGTTTTATGTATTGGGTTTGCGAAGAAATTTTAATATTTCATAATTTTTAAAGGTTATCGTATTCGCAATTGACTATAATCGTTACTTCATGGCGCACCAGCTGAGCATACTGCGCTATAATTCAGCTATAGTATCGATTATAGTTGGCACAACACACTGAACGTACCGGAACCGAACTGTCGGTAAAACGCGGCGTCTTTTAAGCGCGCCATGTGACGGCCGTCATATAATGGTCATACAACAATACACACTAGTTTCGAACACGTAACGTTACGCATGATCAGTCCTTAGCTTTGCAAAATATATTGAATGCATTCTCGCGTAAATAATTGCTACGGAAGATTCTTCGTCATGGCACTATGACAATACTTATAGCACACGTTAGGAGACTTCTAAGTCCAGCTGTGGATTATCGGCTGATGATGCTGATAAATGAAGTAGGTGCGACAATCGTAGAAATTTGTTTTGATCCTAACTATGCTGAAGAATTGTGATGGACAATATTAAGTATTGAACTTAGTAGCTTAGTGGCTAAAAACCGAGTCAATTGTACAAGGTTATAGAGCGATTGTATTTGATGTAGTTACTCAGATGTGATTTATATAAATCGAAATTTCTGACATGGTTAGGTAGTAATTATTTTGAGCGGACAATGGCGTGTATTTTGAAACAATATTTATGGACCTAAACATAGCAATACATAATTCATACCAAACGAAACCGCTTAAATGGATTGGGAAATTATTACAAGTACATAAGAATAAGTAAGCGACCTAATTACAATCTTGTTTGACTTCTGTTGAACTACTTCAGAATCTATTCACAAGAATATAAAAAAACCCGATTTAAGTGTTATATGTCATTAGACATTTAATTGTAAATAAACCACATTTTTGTAATAATTTGGTGTCCTTGTTTACTGCATTACAGATACAATACAACTTGTTTTTACCAGTTGGTCTTGTTTTCAACTGCCAATCATTTGCGTAATGCTTGTTTAAATATTGCAACTTTTTATTATTTTGACGCAATCAAAACTGGATCAACTCCACTCTATTAAACTTTGTTCATATAACCAGTCGCCAAAACATTATGTCGAGCGAAAAGCTCGACATAATGTTTTGGCGACTTGTTTCTTGTTACTTGTTGTCATCACATGGTATAGGTTTAATTACTGGTTGGAGTAACTAAATGTTGAGTTGGGGCATGTGTTTTGCAAGTATGTTAAGAAACTTATAATGGTCTATCGTCTTCATTACGCTTGATACTTTGCATAATAATTAAATTATCATATTTTTATACAAACAGTAGTAATGACCTGGAAAACGTGAAAAAAAAACAAATACCCTTCGTGATAAGTGTGGCCTTAAGTATAAAAAGGAGCCTACGACCTATTCTTAGACCTACCAAATATACCTGAAAATCATAACAAACACCGTGACATGAGATTTTTATATCTATACTTAATATTACAAAGCTGAAGAGTTTGTTTGTTTGTTTGTTTGAACGCGCTAACCTCAGGAAGTACTGGTCCGTTTTGAAAAATTCTTTCAGTGTTAGATGGCCCATTTATCGAGGAAGGCTATAGGCTATATATCATCACGATAAGACCAACATGAGCGGAGTATCAACGAAAAATGTTGCAAAAACGGGGAACATTTGATCCACTCTCTCTTATGTCATGCAAAGGAACTTGCGCGGTTCAGCTAGTATAAGATATAGCTACAACGCATAATACAATCAAACTCTATGATAGATATTCAGTAGATTGATAAAGTGAACTTTAGTGGTTTTTATTTTTTATTTGCGACATTGTACATTTATTAGGCACTGAATGTAATTAAAAATACGCGAGTTGTCAAAGACATTTCATTATAGTAATTCGCAATACCGGATCTTGTTGATAGATCAATGAACTAATCGATAATCCTTGAAATAGCAAGCCTACCCCGAGGCACTGACACATTCCTATCTTGTGATTTGTATTATTATAATAAGTATTGCTACATGCACTACAAAGCAGTAATAAATAGTAATGGTTAATTTACGCGGTTGTTCTGGTTTGTAGATTATTAATAAAATGTATCTATATTTGTTAGCTTAACTAATCTACAATATTCCAGACTGGAACACGCATGTGTATTATTATAACATGTACAAATTGTTACGCAGATTACAAACAACTAATAAAAGGGAATTGTTTACTTATGTAGTTATTCTTGTACGTATATTATCATTTAAATATGTATTTTTGTTAATTAAAGTAAAATACATTATCCCAAGGGAACCGAATGTGTTCATTTATTCTTGAAATGTTTAACGTAACTGGTAAGAACCCAAAAATAGTTATATTTATTTGTAATTCATTGCAAAAAAGAGCACTATGTAGATTTTCTAGCAGTTCTTTACCTCTCAGAGTATAAATATTCGAAAACGTCTTAAACAAATAAAATTTACATTTAATTCTATTTATTTATAAAAATGTATGACTATTTTAAATCGCCCACAACTACGAATAGTTTTAATCTAACATACATTGAAGAAGAAATATTGTTTGAGAGATAACGTTCTTATTGTTGTATAGATAATAATGAATTAGACATAAAGCTCCAGTTAACGAAGATGTTAGGCATTTGTAAATTAGCATAACAGGGACAAGAACCGCTTTGTGCCCTTCAAGAAAGGGCGTTAAACTGGCAGGAAATATAATTTAGCAAATTGTCGACATTTTGTCTACTTAAATATTAGGAGTGTGTTATCAGTATTCCAAATAATAAATAAATATTATAAAACCTTTTTAAAAAAAGCTTTATGATTTGTATATTTTTGGTGGTGCATAAAAAACATAGTTGATTGTCTTTGGGACTATATAGGGGATTTGAATCAGAACGTTTTATTTTTCTTATTCATCTTAGTAAACCTTTTCATTAAATATCCGTGTCATAGGATTTCGTAAAAAATACCTAGCCTGCTATCTTAAGACGTTTGCCATATTGTCTTCAGGGGGATATAAGAAAAGATGACATAACCATGCATTATCATCGAAATTAGGCATGTATACATACAAAATTTTAGCTCAATAGGTGGGTAGGTTAAGGATAATTGCTACAAAATGAAATGCAACACTATTCTATTCACTAAATATACGCTTCATAAAAGTAAACATTACAGTAGCTATGTATATGAATCACTACATAAAACCGGCTTACAGTAATAGTAATATTCGTAACTGCTTACTAAGAAGGCTGACGAAAGAATCAAACAAGTATTAGTTAACAAAAAGGGGCTCAATATAATTTCGTACAACAAGTTACTCGTAACCAAGTTTGGTAGCGTTAAATCACAAAGAAACACGCAATAACGTATTTTATTGACCAATGTCGATTATGTTTAGAGGTTTTGGCCACAAAGGACGCAATTAGAATGACCATTACTGAATTCAAGGTAATGTAAGATAATCGATTTTATATCGATAGTCTATTGAGGTAACTTAATGCACGTATTTTATCGATAGTGTATTATCGAAAACAAATTTGCCAATACTAAATATTAACAACATAGTCTAAATAAATAGTATATTGAAAGTAATCTAGTGTTATCGATATAAATCGATAAAGTACCGGTCGATCATTACCGATTTTAAATTTTTAGTGTTCATTAAAGTATTAACTATTAATGTTATCGATGCTGGATAGTAACTATTATAAGATATACGCACTCACGTCGTGCAGAAGATACCTTAACCTAACCACAGGGGTCCTTGATTCTAGCCCTCAACAGAATCTAACACATGACATACATACATAACATATTGTATCTAGTTTCAGGTTTTACCTCCTAGGTGTATCCTCATATGGTACTATGAAAATAGATCCTGTTAGTATTAATACTTATGTATTATTAATAAATAGTATAAAGATTACGTCATTCTGAGTATCGATAGATCTTTATTGATGATAAGACAATATCGATAGATCAGTTATCGATCCTGGTACAACACTTTCAAGGAATTTGTTGTAACAGTTTTAAAGGTCAATTTGACACATTGTCTGTATGTGAAGTCATAAACCCGCACGATTCTTCAATCAATCGTGATTATCATGACGAAAAGACATAATTTTTTAGTGTCGATTGACCTCTTTATATCGTTCCGTGAGCCTTCGCCTTCGAAGTTTAGTGTTTTTCATTAGCTATAAAGCTATAATATAATTTGCTAACAACAGTACTTTGATATAATATTTATTTTTGATTACGCATTTAACATATCTTGAGGCTATTATTATTTTGATGTAATATCGACTTTGTTGTTAACTGAGGTCACTTTTTATTTGAAATTTGTAAACGTAACCTTACAAATAGCGTCAATATATGCTTTTATGGGTTATCGGTTTATTAATTATAGGTTTACTTTAGTGTTATTTTTTCCATATACTAACTTTCAAAGATTTTTTATTCTCATCAATATTGTAACGTAAGGTACTTTCATAAACTTTGTCAAAAATCAATTTCAGAATGTAAATACCCTGAAGCGAGTAGTCGCTTCTGTAATCTTTGCGTTTCATAATGAATACTGACCAAAAAATGAATGAATCAGTGCTGGTCTTCTATTTCTACCGTGTTTTTTGAATAATTTCATAAAATATAAAGCGATTTTACTTGAACAAAGAATAAGGAAGAGATTTATGAAGTAATGCGCAGGCTATGCTTTGTTAGATGTTCTTGTTCCTTAATTTAATCCAAATAATAAAGTGGTGATGTAAGCATATTAACACAATTTTATTATAGGTACCTACGGTTTTATTCTTTAGTAGTAATGTTGCAACACTTCCTTACTCCAGTTTTTAGATCAACATTTACATAGTTCCATTCAATGTATCTATGTGATGTTCACACATAGTATACTAAAAGCACAATAAATACAATCATTTTGCGTACATCAGCTCCAAAAACGTATAGTCACCCCATTATTTACAAACAAACAAAATCAAATATGTACAACAAATTGTGACGAATTTTAAGTATACTTATATAATAACGATTATATTCAATCATTCAGATTATGTACAAATAAAAAAAGTGTAGCGTATCTACCTACCGCTGTATGTTATATACAACCCAATTATTTTTTGCAGAAATCTAATAAGTGTTACGCATTCCCATTCACCAACATATCGCAACTAAGGTAGTGTATGATTAAACCAGCTAATTGTCGTGGAATATGAAACAGCTATCTCCGTTCCAGTGGACAGGCCGCGTAATTGGAGCGTAATCAGTTTTATCGGGCTAAGTTACTTCGATCGCTTTATTCATACGTAACAATTCTTCAGTACTTTCCTAAGGCCGTCTGTTGTAGCATTTCTTTTATTTAATTTTTTTATCGTATTAAGGTAGCAAACGAGCATGCAGTCCACCTGATGGTAAGTGGTCACTGCCGCCCATGGACATCAGTAATCATCCGCAAGTCGAACTAAACGAGTTCTACCACATGGCATTATTGGTCGTCATGATTTATGTATGTTTGTGATAAGGTTTCTGTTAAGATTTATATTATTATTATATTAAGTGTTTGTTTGTGTTTATATTCGCTCGTATGAATAATACTAGTGTTTATAATATAAATTTCGGTTATTGGTCTTATAGGACTGATTTCAATGCGTCGTGGCGGCAATTGATAACATATAAATATCAGGTATAAAATGTAGATATATATCAATTATATGCCATAATATATTCGATTGGTAGCTTATCCACAATGTTACGATTTTATTTTATTTTTATTATTATATGAAATTGATGTATATATAAGTAAACATAACTTGGGTACTTGAAATATAATATTAACAGTATAAAATGTCGTAACTGACATGCATTAAATAGTATTGTGGTCTACGTATTTTCCAGTTTATAAAATAAATCACATATCATCAATTAACTGCTAATAAATATTATTTATCTTTATACAGTTCAGGTAAAATAAACTACAGTCATACACAATACAATTGTAACATCAAATTGGGTATTCTGTTAACAAATATTACACTGCATAACTAGTTTGCTGAATAGGATTATTTCATTCGATTATCTTGATTAAAATCGCTGTTAACCGCAATTCGTTTCATTGTAAATTGAATTCAAAGTACATATACGTAAGGTTTAAAATGACTAACATGAAAGTTCAATGCAGAATTGCTTGCGGCGATTTATACATTCTAAATGAAACGCTAAACATGTTCAAATATACAATTCATATTCTACTTTTTTCAAGAATTCAGTTTAGGTAATATTAAGCAATATAAGGTCATCGAAATAACTCAATAAACGGTTAAAATTATACATTAGTAGTCAATCAAATTCTCGTTTTAGATGTTACCTACTTAATTATATTAAATTACTGCACATATTATTTACCTTATGTCATGACATGTAAATTACGTATAAATATAGTAATGACATGTAATATTCTTAGTGTAGTTTAAAGTTTGAGTTCAGGATTTACTAAGGCTCCCCTGTCCGTCCGTCCGTTACAAGATTGAATATCAAGAACCGTAATAGGTAGAACATTTTTTCAGAACGTGACTTACTAAAACGCCTAAAACAACAAATATTCAAAGTAAAGCCGAGCTAAAATTACAGTATAACGCTTACAACGCCACCTGGTGGCAGTAGATACGGGACTCTTCGTGAGCGGGTCCTGTCGGCACTATAGGTCCTAGGTGGTAGAACTTAAGTTTGTCCGGGGAGGTACCACCGCCACCCTCATAATCCTCTGTGAAGCAATTATTGTGTTTCGGTTTGGAGAGGCTTGGTTGCCGGCTACACTTATACACTAGGCGAATATCTTAGCCCTCAGGGGTAGCAAGGCATCTGCGATCAAACTTAGGTATGATTAAATTGTACTTGGGGATGATTACTTATGTCCATAGGCGGCAGTGATCACTTACCATTAGGTGGACTGCATACTCGTATGCTACCTTTACACAATAAAAAAGACTCTGGCCATTATTGATACTTGTTACTTAAGTCAAAGCTTTGTTTCAGTTGCACAAACCACAGCTAATTGCAATGAAGAGAATCAAGTCTCGTGGCAAATATGAACAATAAAAGTGTACCATACGTCACCGCATAGCTAAGTAACGAAACGCCTATTACTTATTACCCAATACTCTGTTTGTTTGGCATGTCTGAGGTCGGTGCAGCCGGTTCGCAACCTTGCCCCCCCTCTGCCCCCCTCCCGTTCTCGCACTTTCACTCCATTCGGCCTTCCTCGGATCTTTTCGACTACCTTCGGAAGGCACAGGTTGAATTTTACTTCGGAAATGCTATCGCACACATGATTGTAGCGATGCCAAAAAATGCTGTCAGGATTACCTGTTTGGTTAAAGAATCGATTTCACATTTGTTAGTTAAATAAGGATTGTTGTTTGGATTATTTATCGGTTTAATATCGATAAACATTATTATTAAAGAGTTCTTAAAACAGAATTCAAACCATGTATGATTGAAATGCTCGTTGATGTCTTTTATATGAGCAGGTGTATTTGCATTATACATAACAAATTTTTATGATTACATAATGTTGTCTCATTAAATAATAACAAAAATAGTATGAATACTAGCTCCAAAAATTTTAAAAGTCTGGATATATGATACAAAATATTTTTCTTTATAAACATTTTATTGTTTTTTTTTGGCATAAACAACAAGTTATATTATCGTAACATTTTATATGTAATTTCGTCCATTATTTAAGTTTGCTATTTCAGTAATAATATTTTAATACGTAGACGGATGTCTTTAGAGCGAGATCGTTTAGGTCGAAAATTGTATAAACTACGACATCGGGAATCTGTTTGACTGCAAAAGAGAAGCGAATAGCTAGAATTAGTCTCTACACTGTTTGTAATATATCCCTATATACATGTTAGGTAGCAATAAAATCTATACTAATATTATAAATGTGAATGTAAATTTGTTTGTTACAGATTCAGGCCAAAAGTACTGAGCCAATTGTAATGAAATTTGGTACACAAATAGATTAAACCTTAGAAAAGAACATAGGGTAGTTTAAATTGCCAAAAAT
>DWNR01000507.1:0-19340 GCA_018250455.1 Polygonus leo | reverse complement strand
TCTGTTTATTTGACCGCGCATCACGTAAAAACGGCTAGACGGATTTTGATGCAAACTTGACTAATCTGTCGAGATGAACCCCGGCCAGATTTTAGGCCATAAAAATTCAACCCCTTAAAGGAGGGGTAGCGGGCGGAGCCGCGGGCACAGCTAGTATTATAATAAAGCTAAAGAGGGTCGAAAGTCTGTACATGGAGGATATCCCAAAAATAGTTGTCTGGGGATACTTGGAATCGATAACAGAACACGTTTCAATAGTTTTTAAAATTTTTGTCTGTTTATGTTTGTCTGTTTATTTGACCGCGCATCACGTAAAAATGGCTTGATTGATTTTGATGCAAACTTGACTAATCTGTCGAGAAGACCTCCGGCCAGGTTGTAGGTCACAAAAATTCAACCTCTAAAGGGAGGAGTAGTCACTACGGGGCAGCGGGCGGAGCCGCGGGCTCAGCTAGTAATAAATAAGTTAATAACTTGTCTCGCAAAATGTCTTCTCTGGAAACTAATATCTTACTGATTTTTTGATAATGTAAACACAATTTATTTTTACCTTATAATTAATTTATTCAATTCACTGATTCATATAACTTCATCCTCCTCTTTAATTAGTAATATCTAAAAGCGAACATGATTAATTTCTTATAGCCTACTAATGTTAGGTTTATTAAATTAACATGCGTATATAATTTAACATAAAAAAATAAATATCAATATATGTTTGTATGAACCTCTGTAATTATACGAAATTTGAATAGTAGTGTAATAATAAGCGAAGCTGCAGGCAAAAGTTAATTTCGCGTAATCACAAGCCTGAGACGTGTTTTGATAGAGTAATGGCGGCAACCAACGAGTTATAATGGATAGGTTAATTATTACGTTGCAGAGTCTGGTAGAGGATGTAGCATATA
This sequence comes from Polygonus leo, assembly GCA_018250455.1. NCBI lineage: Eukaryota > Metazoa > Arthropoda > Insecta > Lepidoptera > Hesperiidae > Polygonus > Polygonus leo. Next base: position 18,432 of record DWNR01000507.1, on the reverse strand, counting down.
CATATATCATATAGTCTGCATAATGATGATGATATATACGTTTAGGTATCAAGTTTAAGTTGAAATGCTTAACCTTGATATTTGAATAAACTTAGATAAATATGTATTTTTGTTCTGACTCACACTTTTGTGCTGACAAATTTCGTTATAAACTAGAAGTACGATTGAATCCTAAGGTTAAGCGTTGCGTTGCTATCCCTGAGAACAAAAATTGCCGCCTAGTGTAAGTACAGCTGGCAACCAGGCTTCTTTAAAACCGCATCATTACCTCCATTCCATATTCCAGATTCCAGTGGATGTTATAGAAGAAAACTATTCGATTATTCCCTGTGAGCGACCGATATAAAACTTTTCATTTCTAAAATTATCTATGGGGCAGTTTAAACACGATAGACACTATAGTAGATAGATAGATGTTTCCTGTACATAACTGTTCAAATATTACTTACTATAACCATTCTACTTAAATTTCCGTCGCTCAAACTTGGTTGAGCAACTCGTCGCTAAGTATAACGAGCGCAGACGAAATGGTCGCGGGACCGCTTTACAGCCGCGCGCCTGGGGACCGGCCAAATAACACCAATTTAACTTTCCTGTGGAAATTTAGCACCAAAATCTAAGTAAAAATCGTATCGTATCTATCGTAAACGATAGAAGCAGAGGTTGTTTTATAAATGTATGAAAGATTAATAAGTAATGTTATAACATAGGAGTTTTATTTCGCTACAAAAAAAGTAATAAATACAAGAGACACACGTTGAAATAATCTCATAGTGAACAAAAAATACACTAATTACATGATGTATAAGATAAGTACTGTAATAATTATATTCAAATATGTTTTTTTTTTTAAATATTTAAAATAAACAAATAGTAACTTAAAGTAAAGAATAATATTACCGGGTGACAATTACTGGTGTGATCTCGTCCCCTTAAAAATTATGGATATTATCAATTTTATTTATAACGTGTCGTATCCATCCTGAATGCCCACAACATTCGTACTAATATCATTAAAAGATAAGAGTATTATGAATTTAGAACATATCATACAAACTATAGAAAATTACTTATTGTAGTTAAAATCTCAACGAGTTAAACAAAAGATTTGTTGATAATGAGTCGATTTACATATAGAGATATTTATATAAAAGTAAATACGTGTACTCATTTTACTGCAGCTCGATTTGGCACTCGCGCCAAATAACATGGAACATCGGGTATACGGTACTCCATATCAACACTACACGTACCAAATTGATTTCAATAACATGCATTGTGTAGTAAAGTAAACAACATTAATACTGTAGTAATGATATAATTATAAACACTGAATGAATTTTATACTACAATATTACTTTATTTCATTTTTGAGCGTTTGTAGTTAAGGTAGAATGGAAGAGAAAATGTTTCTAATCGAGAAAAAAACTAGCAATTTTATATTAAACTAGCTTTTGCTCGCGACTTCGTCCGCGTAAAAGTCGAAAACACCTTGGGGGCAGAATTTCGCAAAATCCTTTCTTAGTGCTCACCTAGATCATGAAAGGAACCCCTGTACCAAATTTCAAGTTTCTAGCTACAGTAGTTTTGGCTGTGCGTTGATATGTCAGTCAGTTAATCAGTTTTGCCTTTTATATATATAGATTATGTAACTTACTACTAACACTGATTCACTTATAACTACTTATTCTAGCGAGAAATATGAAGTAGACGAGAAGTCTAGTACTACTACTACTACTAGAAGAGAAATTACAGCTTCTACTTATAATATACACTGCAGCATGTTTGACAAGACTCGGAATACCTATGTCTCGACTCTCGACATACCAAGCGATATACCTGTTAGTATAAATTAGTATGTATACATATACACTACCGTACTCTTTCGTAAAGTGGACACGCTATCGCGTGCCTTAATCAGTAATGCTTTGATTAGTTACCGTCAGTTATAGGACTATGATTTAGGAAGCTAGTTCTGTTATTAAGAATACATTACAGTTAAAGCTAAACGTACAGTAGTACAAATGCTATAACGAAATGGCTGTTTCATGGCTGCTCAATTCCGTTTGCGTGCCAAATAACATTTTTCTTCTTTCTTTTACCAACCCACGATATAACGATGCAATAAATTCATAGTCTAAGACTTCCGAAACTAGTTTTCTCATAAACTTAGATCCCAGATCTTTGTCATAAATTTGTCATCCAAGATAAAACAGTAATAAATTAATGACATAATTTAAGTTTAGATGACATCGGAGTTACTCAAGAACAAAAATGAGATTTTTCATTAAACAGCTTTTCGTGGTCCTTGAGTGGGGCCCTGGGCTCGCGCCTCGTGTACCCTAATGAAAGAGACGGTACTGATTATTATGAACATATCATGGTTAAAGCTAGACGTACAGTAGCAAACAAAGGCTATAATGAGTCGGCCGTTTTACGGCTGCTCGATTTGGCATACGCGCCAAATAACACAAAAATTAATGTATAATGTTTCATTTTATCACCCCAGTTCATATTACGCAGTTGAAGCTTAGTCTAGACTTTAACCCTTTGTCATTAACTGATCATTTACGAATTCGACGATCGTAACGTCGGAAATTAATTTAACAACTTGAGTTTGCATCAGTTATTCAAGAACAAGTAATGAAATTTTTGTGAAGCAGTATTTTGGCGCTCTTGAGATAGGGACCATGGCCTAGGGCCTCGTATGCAATTATGGCTAAGATCGTAGTACTGATTGTTACGAACATATCATAGTTCAGAACATATAAAGCTAAACGTACAGTAGCAGACAAAGGCTATAACGATTCGGCCGTTTTACGGCTGCTCGATTTGGCATACGCGCCAAATAACACAAGAATTAATGTACGATGTTACATTTTATCACCGCACTTCATATTACGGCGCAGTTGAAGCTTAGTCTAGACTTTAGACTTTTGTCATAAATTTATCATACATAATCATACGATCACAAGTTATTACAATTTGAGTGTTTAGTTCGCATCAAGAATCTCAACTCGAGAACGACTGTGAACGAAGATCTATGACCGAAGATGCTTTGAATATGACGTTTTTTATAAAAATATCTAACGAGATTTTGCAACCTCCTGTGGATTACTTCATCAAAGATTTAGGTCAAATAATGTACATATTAATAAATAATAATTTCTTGCTCTTTAAATTTACCTAGGTAGACTTTATGGACAGATCGAGCCCAGGAGCTAAGCCAAAGATAATCTTTATATCATCATAGACCAGCCCATTATGTTAGCCAATCCAAATTGGGACTTCACGATATGGCAGATAGAAACTAAACCTAACCTCATCATCATCAACCTCAAAACCAAAACGACTGCATCTTTGTACTTACAACCTTATTACTGTAACGAGGGGACCCGCACCAAGTCTTTATGACCGTTTTATGGGCGCTAGATTTGGCAGGCGAGCCAAATAACACGCGAATTACACTGTACCAAGTTGCATTTTAGCGCCCCATTCTAGGGAGTCTACTCTGTTCCACTCCTTAGTAAAGACGGCCGAAGTTTCGAGTGTATTCTTCTTCCGTTTACGGAAGTTCGTTTTAGAAATCATGAAAATCCGTACGAAAAGACAGTAAACTACTTGATAAATTATAGCAACCATTGGACATTTGTACCAAAAGCAATCGCAATGCGTTCTGAACATGAAAGAAAGAAAGAGAAAAGAGCTGAAAAACAACTCTTTTCACAGCACTCTGTAATGTTTCGATGAAGAATGAACGACATTTAAATAATCCGACAGGCAATCCCTTGCCTGTTCAGCGTTAAACCCGTCCAAAATTTAACTTTCCAGTCTTTTTATCAGATTGTAACATAAAATTTCTCTTCGGATCCGAAACTTCGTTGACGGGTGTAAAGAGTGGGTCCACAGATTATGATACGGCTTTCCCTCGAATATGGACCACGCATTGACTGAATGGAATTCCTCATTAAGCATAATAAATGTTATCTACGTTCTGTTCATATTTCGCATACCTAATTTGCAGTTCCAAATGCAATTTCCCAACCAATTGATAGACTAAGCACCTATTGATATGTTTGACGGGATTAGCACATTATTTCTACTGCGTTTTGCTTTTTTATCGCATAAAGGTAGCAATCGAGCATGCAGTCCACCTGATGGTAAGCGGTCACTGCCATCCATGGACATCGGTAATCATCCCCAAGTAATATTTAATCATACTGTAGTTTGATCACTGGTGTGTTGCAACCTGTGAGGACTAAGATGTTCGCCTCGTGTATAATTGTAGCCGACAACCACGCCTCTCTAAACCGAAACGCAACAATTGCTTCACGGAGGATTGTGAGGATGGCGGTGTTACCTCCCCTGTCGAATTAAACGAGTTCCATGGCCAAACTACATCTAGTAGTTTTGGCAGACTACATTTTCGAAACAGTATCACCGAAAACATCAAAAATATTATATCCTTCAAGTTGGACTAAGTTACTCTATTGTGTATTCATGAAAATCGGTTAAGTAGTTTTAATATCAGTGCCACCTGTCGGGTGTAACCGACCCGAGGATACTTATGGAAGTATCCTTTCTCTCAATTTGGACTAAGTTACAGCAAAATGTTATATATTACAATCTGTTAAGTAATTTTAGAGATAAACATGCGTGACGCCACATAATACTATAAGCAACAAAACCCATCTAACGATACTTCATTTAATGATTGGTAATTTGGTAGATATAGGAAAGATAAACATAAGTACATGCCAAATAATATCTACAATTCTTTTGGCTTGCTATAGTTGGATAAGAAATGTGTACTATTTGACCTCTTCCGGCATTTTTAGGATTGCGTGAACCAAATGATGCAGCAGCAAATGGTGGCTGAGCACGAAACGTGATGAGATCATTTGTGCTAATGTTACATTTGTTTTTTACGAAATGGATGTGGCGAATGGATGAGACGAATGTTAAGTGGGGCAGCTCATGCATAAAGCTGATGAATACTAGGCTCGAAACTGGCCAAGAAATAGTTTGTTATGCTTTCTTTACCAAAGCACATTTCAGATTTAGCGATAGAAAAGTTTAAATCTATATTATGTAAAAGGCAAAACTGATTAACTAGCTGACATATACATGACATGACATACCATGCACAGCCGAAACTACTGTACCTAGAAACTTGAAATTTGGTACAGGGGTTCCTTACATAATCTAAGTGAGCACCAAGAAAGGATTTTTCGAAATTCTACCTCCAAGAGGGTTTTCGACTTCTACGCGGACGAAGTCGCGAGCAAAAGTTAGTGTTATATGCTGCACTTAGATATGCTACTATTTAAATATTCCGTTATTTCTCCTATACTAAAAACGGGACTATGATACAGAAAACAATTTTAACCAAAACATTTGTAATTCAATCACAGAGGACGGTCACCTTAAGCGAGGAAACTATTTAGCACTAACTAACAAGTCCTAATTGCTGAAGTCTTGGTGTTGCCAACAACGAAATGATTTTATCTTCCTGGATTAGAGCCAGTTCTACCTGTGACTAGAATGTAAAAAACAAATGGATACACATTTTCAGATATTTTTTTCTTTTATCTTCATTTAGCGTATAGCAGTCGGGTAGATTCTTAGTGGTCATTGTCGCGTACAGACGCAAAAAAAGACCCTTTTACACCTATTTAAAAATTCGCGTATTAACTTACAGCGTCATCTTGTGATAACTATAATAGTCAAATTCATATCAAGTCACCCGAATTAAAATGCTAAGCTTGACACTGAAATATTTTAAAATTAAATAAACAAAATGCAACCATCTCAGTCATCTGGGGTTTAGCGTCAGTCATTTAACTGACCTACGTCGAACTTCAAATTCGTTGTTTAGGGTGGATAAGGTACAATACATGAAAATATACCTATTTACTAACTAAGCATGTTTCTCTCCTATTTCGACGCTTAAGACGACATTTTCTCATCAAAATTATCCTTAACCGCTCAAAATATTTAATTAAAGCAAAAAAAACATAGTTTATAATCGGAAATTTTAAAAGCCTAACATAAATTAAACTTTCGCTAATTTTCTTATGCATATAACTTAACTTTAATAACAAGATGTTACCCAAAGTCATACTTAATTAGATTTTTCCGTAGTTTGGCACCTCGCCTAGCTAGACGTTTCAAGGCTCTTAAGCAAGTCTGTTTTCATAATGGCTGACTTTCAGGCGGTAGACATTAGCCGATGTTATTAAACTTGGCTTTATTTAAGAGGTAAAATTTCAAAACTGTAGGTATACTTGTAGGTATACATATAATAACCGTCTACCAGAGTAAATCTAGCTTCTCGGACGTCGAGAAAGTCCTTCGTTTAAGTTTAGGTTACGTCAACATTAAGGTTAAGTAGATACTCATAATCCAATGTCATTATATTTTATAGAGATGAAAAGTATCGTAAGTCCTTATAAAGATTATTGTTTGCTAACTGTGCCTGCGGCTCCGCTCGTGTGGAATTCGGTCCGCGTTCATATTATATAATATAAAAGCAGCCTAAGTTACTCCTTATTTCCCGTCAAAATCGGTCCAGCCGTTCCATAGATTAGCCGGAACAGACAGACAGACAAAAATTGAAAAAAATGTTATTTTGGTATATGTTCCATGTATACACAGGCATTAGCAGTAAAAAGCAGTTATTTTTATATTACAAACAGACACTCCAATTTTATTTATTCGTATATACGAGTATTAGCGTGCATCAGAATCTGAGAATGCCCCGCGTGGCAATTCCCGCACTGGAGTGTGGAAGATTGTTTTGATTGATCCGGGTTTGATTCCCGGTCAAACAGAAATCTGAATTAACTACTTGATATTTATTTTTCTAGGGTAAATGCGTACATTTCTCTGTATATGGCTATGGGACCCAGGATACAGTTTATATAATTATTATTATATTGAATGATTATAATAGTAATTATTATTATTATAATCATTTATTTGTTCATATGCGAGCAATGGTTTTTTACCATCCGTTCGGTTGAGAAACACACAAAAAATTTTTTGCATATAGATTAAAGTGTAAATGTAAGTTGAATAATAAGGTGGGAAGTAACAGAGTAAACCAAACCCAAAAAATATTAGTAAGTTTTAATTGTTATTATTTTTAGTGAAATATTATGTTTAACATAACTCGTAGCGTCAAGGTTATTGCTGTAAAAAACTTTTATTTCAACTTATTTTTATGTTTAAATTTATAACTTAACTTGTTGGCAACAAGGTTATTGCTGTAAAAACTTTTATTCTAACTTATTTTAATTTTAAATCTTACGTATTTCGTTTCTTTGATTAAATATAATCTTACTTTCAGCATATTTGTAAATTTACTTTTACCAAACACTTTTTCATTCAGGGCTAAACAAGTGATGTAGCCCTAAAGCCCAGTAGTCAATCACCAGTGCCACAGCCTCCATTTTCCAAAAATAGAACCCAATAATTACCAAAGGGAGATAACAAAAATAATCCGAAATCGGACACTAAAATAACGCCCCAGTAAAAGAAATGCACAAAAAAGAATAGGGACTTTCAGACAAAAAAGGAATGAACCTCACATACCATAACTTGGTAATGGAATGTCGACCTTATGTTTTGGGTAATAAAGGCGAAATAAGGGATGGCGTGAAATGATCCAACTATGCCAAATCGCCTGAAGTAACATTAATAGCCATTTTATATGGAGAAAGCTGCTGCGTTCATTTACGTGAAGTCAAGTACAAGAGAAATAGGTTTCTATCGACCACAAACTATAAGTTTAGAAACTAAAACACATTGTCAAAAAATCAAGAAATAAATGTAATACAGGTATTTATCTATCCTCCAGAAGGCTTATTATTACTATATTAGCGTGACGTCACATAACCTATGACTAAGGGATAATGAAGATGCTTATAACCGTACCTTATTCGTCAAATAATGATAAGAGATTTAACTGATAGGCAGAAACAGATGGTCATACACACCGACTAAAATCACTCCTTTTTCCTTTACTATAGCATAGTGAATATAGTCTGAAAAACGATTTATCAATCAGATGGATATAGACATCGTTGGATCATAGAAGATTACTTGTCAAAGAAATCAATGACAAAATTGCATCACCGCGCGTGAAGCCACGGGAAAACGCTAGTGTTACAAAATCGATTATAGATTTACTGATAGTTCCGTTCCAAATACATTCACGGTATGCCATTGCCATATCATTCCCATATCCATATCATGGATGATTTGTGGCCTCTAGATATTATATAGATCAGTGTTTCCAAAACAGTGATCCGGGGAACATAGATGTTCTGCACGTTTATAGGTAACAAATGATTTTTTTTTTTACATTTTATATATTTTATATTTAAGGGTTCCGTACTCAAAGGGTAAAAACGGGACCTAAGACTAAGACCCCTGCCCGTCTGTCGGACACCAGGCTGTATCTCATGAACCGTGATAGCTAGACTGTTGTAATTTTCCGAGATGATGTACATGTATTTCTGTTGTCGCTATAACAATATATATTAAAAACAGAAATGCATATGGAAAAAAATCACATATGGGAGCCCAACTAAAATATTTATTTTAGGTGGGCTCCCATATGTGATTTTTTCGCCGTTTTATTTACAAACAATGGACTCGCACTTGGCAGGTTTCTTATATTTATTTTTCTTGATATTATTTAAATTAATACCAAAATTTTGTTAAATGAGGGAACATTAACATCACTGTAAGTTTGAGAACCCCTGCTATAAATAGACTATCGACTATCGTGCAACCGTTGCATATGCTTAGTTATCTGATAACAAATTAATAGTTGACTAACTACAGATATTTACTAAACCCCAAAATGCATGCATGCATGCACCGTTACGTGATATAATGTGAAAGTACATTTGCAATTATAACGCAATCAGTGCAATGTTGCAATCAGATAAATCTTATAATTGCAGATAATCAATCTATTGCGAAACCGTCACGCTATCTCCTTATCATTATAATTAATATTACGCGATTGTTAATCCAAGTCAACCCTTCAATTATTTAATAAGTAAACTATGTTATTATATACTCTCGTTGACCATCGAAGATGACTGATGATGCTTTGGAGTTAAAGAGAGTGGTGAAATGTGTGGTGGTAAGATTAGTACGATAAAAGCGGATTTTACGACGCAATTTTAATCTAACTTTATAATATGGATCTTACAAAGCCTGATACTTCAATTTTTATCTAAACCTCTGATAATATTTACCTACTTCTTATTAAATACTAGCTGACCCGCGTAACATCGTTTGCGTTATATAAGAGAGTCAAATTTTCCCCGTTTTTGCAATATTTTTCGTTGATACTCCGCTCCTATTGGTCATAGCGTGATGTTATTTAACTTATAGCCTTCCTCAATAAATGGACTATTCAACAAAAAAAATATCGATTCGAACCAGTAGCTCCTAAGATTAGCGCGTTCAAACAAACAAATTCTTCAGCTTTATATTGTTTGTATAGAATGATGCACTAATATTATTATTCAAATGTATAAAGACGATCCAAATTGTAAGGCTCTATAGAAATCAATATCGTATGACCAGTGGCAAAATAAGTCCATATGACAAAAATATGTCGAAAATAAAATGCGGCACTCGGGGACTGCCGCGGTAAAGCTATTGCATAACATTTTTTATCAACTTATGCAATTATAATTATTTACATTAATCAACAAATAATTTGTATGAAAACACCGCCATCTATCCAGCTAAACAGGGCAAAGTTAGCCAAGAATTTCTGGATTCGGTCTCCACGCTCAAGGCCCGCGATAGAAGCTATGCAATAGCTTAATAAATCTAGTTTGATATTGAAACTGATGAATTATTAAATATAAGTGAGTCTTATAATAATAATAAGTATAAACTATACAGTGTAAAATTATATTATCATCTATTTTGATTGGCACCCTGTGAGTCAATGTTTGATATCAATTAAACACAATTATCTTTGTGTTTCAAAATGGCTGGACTGCACGCTATAAGCCTCAGTATTGCCTGACTAACAATCATTTATTTTCATACCTTAACGCTAAAATCACTATATTAACTTAACTCATTTCACGTGGTAGGTATTCAGAAAATTTCCGCATATTTTATTCGCGTGTGTTATCAAAGAATTCGCTAATTCGTGACGGGAAAAAATCGAATAATAATTCGATGAAAAATATTCGTCGGAAGATTATTCGATTTTTTACCATCAAAGTAATTACTTTTTACGTGAATTAATTATACTTTTAAATTGGATACACTTTAAATAATACTTAAATAAGCTCTTATCAAATATGTATATGAAAATCATTACTACGAAAAATTATGTATTTACTTAATTAAATTATTACGTAAGTTTTATATTATTTAGCTGAAAAATGTTAGTGAAAAATAGAAAAACATATTTCGTAGATATGTCTGACCATTAAGCTAGTCGGATATTACATTATTTGTATCTATTTTATCATAAATTATCATAATTGGCCAGGCGGTAGAACTCATGTAGTTCGACCGGGGAGGTACCACCGCCATCCTCATAATCCTCCGTGAAGCTATTTCTTGTGTTTCGGTTTGGAGAGTCGTGGTTGCCGGCTATACTTAAACGAGGCGAACATCTTAGTCCTCAAAGGTAGCAACGCATCTGGTCAACCTCAAGTACGATTTAATCGTATTCAGGAATGATCACTAATGTCCATGGGCGGCAGTGACCACTTACCATCAGATGGTCAGCATGCTTTTTATTAATAAATTAAGACAATAATATAATATTATTTTATAAAATGAAAAAATAAACTGCAAAAAAGCAACGATACAAAGAAAATCAATAATTTAATCTTTGTATATTATCTGTTATATCTGAAGTTATAGTAATTTATTTCGCGGTTCGTTTAGGTTCAGATTACAAATTTTGATTTCAGTCATGGTACTAAAGTTAATACCGTAACAAACCTGGTTGAAGGTGGTCTAGATCCAGTGCTAGGTTGAAAGTTCTAAATCGAGTTTTGTAATACGAAGTTTAATTTTGTTTATAATGTAAAAGTGGCATACATGAGCATGCAGTCCACCTAAAGCACTTTTTTATGGTTTAAAGATAGCAAACGAACACGCAGTCCACCCACCGACCGAAACTTAAATTGCTAAAATACAACTGCTGCGCGGAAACGGATGACAGTAGTAATGGGTCATGCAGAGTCAATCACAAGTATTTTCCACGGATATTTTAATAAGCGTGCACGCGAGCGGCGAAGCGCGCGTTTTTGCATTATAAAACCGGTAATCAATCCACGTTCTAGTGTCATTTTGTGCCCGGTTACGTGCATATGCATGACCTTTGCGAACTTTTCCTTTCGCAATGACGTCGTTCGCGTATTGTTGCAATACCCTGACGATCAGTTACAGGGATTTTGCGTCAGATTTATAATGGTTACCTGGGTATATATTTCCTATTGTATACCTTTAAGTGTCTTAACTACTGTGTGGTATTTAGAGCCCAGAGATCTACTGTTTTTTTATCCACAGTCATAAAATGAGAAAATTGACAATTTTAGTGTATACATCGTGTTCAAAACCTGAATAGAAAAAAAAATCTATTTCAACCCTCTTTACTTGAAAATGTACAACATAAAGAATAGATTTTGTAACACAAAAAAATGTATTTTCCAGACTTATCAAAGTTCGATTTCACACAAATTAAATAAAAAGCAAAATCGAAAAAAAATCGTACATACTACGTAAAATACTACGTAAAAATCGAAAATAACTGATAGTATTTTTATCGATACAAAAAAATTGCGATAAATAGCATTAGTTTCTTTGTCATTTACAATTTGCAATTTTTATTTTTATACATGACAACACTAACGTCATTACCTCATTCTTTAGAAAACCAGAAAAAAATAATGCAAGGACATCTAGTAAATAAATCTATCAAAGATACGTTTAAAAACGCGGAAAGATACGTCATCTACGGGTATTATCATACTATATATTATGTAAAAAGACTAGAAAAATGCGCTATTGCTAGTATATCAATGGATGAATCAAAAGCGGGTAAGATTCCCACACGAAGGGTTCTGTAGGAGTTGGTGCTGTACTACAGTATAACAAAGAAAAATAGTTTACTAAATAATTTTTTTTTAGTATTTGTTATTATAGCGACCTTAATAATACACTTTTTGTAAAAACCTACTTTTAATGCGTACCTTTACAGTTCACAAGACATGTAACATGCACATACATATGTAGATAATGGAACCTTAGTACTTTTAATAGGGTTTCATTATTTTTTGTACGGAACTCTAAAATTGCTTATGACGTTCTAGCTCTCATGCCTTCACTCGATCGATAGTCCATCCGTCATTAATAACCAATAGCAATAGCTAGGCAATAAACAATAGCTATGCCATTTATCATCATTACGCTACAATTAGATGACGCGAATTTAGATCACGAAGAGAATTCAGTGATAGTAATTTAGTTATGACGTAAGTCATAACACTGATCAATCAATATGATAAATTATATAAAAGTATTTTTATAGGATTGAACTAAGTAATAGACGGTAAAACATAATATTAAGTGGTCTTTGGGGCATATGGTCATTCAGACCAAATAATAAAACTTTCAAAACTAACAAACTAACAAAAAAAAAGAAAAAAAAGTGATAGAAGCGAGGCAAGTATGCCAGAACCGTGCCAAGCGGCACGTTAGGATGTGGCGTGAAGATGTGTGTGTGTGTGTCTACTCACTGTGTCACTTATAACCATACAATAGAGTTCACTGTGTCGTGGGTTCTTTGGTATACAAGACGTATGGGGATACAACTAGACCCAAAACAAAATTCTTAGTTCATCATTCCGATTTTTGCCGGGAATCGAACCTGGGATACTGCGCTGACCGGGATGGTGACTTCTGCGCTTTTTCTTTGTTTTAATCTCTTAGGAATGAGTGCAAATAATATGCAACAAAAGACTATATTTAATTTTTAATACGCATAAAACTCTCTAAAATAAGAAATCCTTGCCTGGTATTCGACGCCTAGTGTGAAATTCCAAAATCTTAACCACTAAGCTATCACTGCTTTAGCCAATAGTCATAAACACGGAATGCAACAGGATTTTGCGTGGATTCCCGAACTGCTTCCTTGTTTTGTCGCCGACTTAGTTGTTCAACTAAATTAAAAATAGCACTCTATGAAAAAACACTAGTAATGTCATTGTACAAAAATATCTTGGCATTCTTATTGCTAAAACATTGCTATCATACCTATCATACTTGCCATATCATAGCTAACGTACCTGTATTTATTTAGTTGATTTACATTTGGTAAGTTACTGACTTCAAGTCAGTCAAATCAGTCAGTCAGTTCTAAGCCAAAACACTGTCATCGTGTAAATTGCCTTGAAGGTTGGTTAGTCTCTGGCTTTGCGTTGTCATGTGTTATCCCCTCTTGCAAAAATTTGTTTATTTTATTTATTTTTATATCTACAGTCTTTATTTTGATACTGCTTTGTACATTTTAATAGTAAGAATAGCAAGACATTTTTCAAAAAAATAAAATAAAATAATCGAGGATTTTTTTTATACTGAATAGAATATGGCGGGCATACCGTAAATAAATAACCAACACTACTTTTAAACAGTTTGGATGGGTTGTAGGTACCAACACTGATGCATATTAGTGACCCAAAGTGTATCTGCCCTTACACACGAATTTTTTGTTTGATAAAATTCAAAACTAGTTTCCTTTGATTGATATTTTGTTGTTTATCACGTCGATAATATTGGAGTGACATTTATTACATGCGCCTTCGCACGCGGTCAAAATATTGCCATATATTTTGATACTCAATTAGTTAGAAAAAATATTAAGAAAAAAATAATCAGAATAAAAATCCACACATCCAAATGGCAAATAAATAATGAAATATGGCATAGAATAAAGTATAAACCACCAAAACTGCGGAACATCCACATAATTCCTTAATGACCGACGCAAACTTGCTCAGTTGAGCTGTTTTTGCATCTTCCGTCCAAACCGGTTACTTGAATAAGAACAAACGAATTTTATTTTACTCTTTGTCGTGTTAGAGGTTGCTTGTGCAAGGTTTCTGGCGTTAATCATTTTATAAGCTAATTTTAGGTGTTTTTAAACGCGTAATCGTAAGATTTTTCTGAGAAGCCTTTGATTTTTGTTGAATTAAACCTATGGTCAACTCTATTTGCTTACTTATGGTATATGTTCTTCAAGCTATAATATTTCCTGGTTTATTCATTTCAACGGCACAACAAAAATTGTATTTACAAATATAAATCGGTTAAATGTACCAATGGAGCATGCAGTTCTCATTAATAAGTGGTCACTGCCAGCCATGAATATTTGTTACTAAGTAGAATTGAATCGGACCTGAGGTTGACAAACTTTGTTTTGCTACCTTTGCTAAAGAGTACTAAGATGTTCGCTTCGCAAAATCGAAATTTTACCTCGTTTTGATTAGAATAAAAAAAGAAAATAAAGGTTCTTCATTATTTTTCTAATCAACATAAAATTAACCTATAGGTTCTATTTAAGATTCCAACGACCTTTTAGAAATGTATTAATCACTTCCAATTACAATTCTTAACCAGTAGCAGAATAATTAGCACATTAATCGAAAAAATAGCGTCGCCACAAGGAACCAATTACGAGGCGTAATGAAGACATTACATTAATTGTCGGCTTTAAAAGGCAATTTCAAACAAGTTATATACAATACATATACCTGCTCAATATATAGATTCATGTTGAATAAAACAATGAATTTAGCATGTTGAATTACTTATTAGGCACTATATAAATGGTTCGTTATCTACACTCTATACTAATAATAAATAATCTAAACTCTATAAATAATTACTATAAAGCTAAACTTTGTTTGTTTGTTTGAACGCGATAATCTCAGGAACTACTGGTTCGATTTGAAAAATTGTTTTAGTGGTGGATAACCTATTTATTAAGGAAGGCTATAGGCTATATAACATCACACTACGACCAGTAGGTGAATATTTTTCCACGCATCTTCACGCCAAATCCCTAACGGGGTAGGCAGAGAGTATCGAGTGCCAAATGGCACGGTTCTGACATACTTGCCTAGCTTCTAGTACCTCCTAAGTGTTCTACCACCTAATGTGTATATATTTTTACATTTTGTTAAACTTCCGCGAATGAGGTCGCGAGGGTTTGCTAGATACTTATAAGACTATCTAACAGGTGTTTACCTATACAAAATATATAAAAACAACAATATGGCGCAATTTATGACGCCGTTTCACATTCGATCTTCCGAGCAGATCGTTCCTTGTGTATCTTTCATGACTATGTACCTACATAATTGTCTGTTATGGTACCACTGCTGGGAACGGGTGTATCATGTGGATGTAGGCCAGAATATACTAAACTACTAAGTTTTTAAAATGTTCTATCAGGTGTGTCGTAATTTCCTCCTCATATATTATCCTTCAAGGAATATGATGTTTTATTAAGCGCGTATTTTAAAAAAACAGTGCATGTGTGAGTTTGAACGCCGAAATCCCTGCGTACGACCTGAATTTTAATGAAAAGGTATCACTTTTTATACTTCTTATATCATCACTATTATTATAATTAAATTCATAACAATGAAATACGAAGGCTTTTTATATATCATACAGTAATCTTGTTTCAAGTATGAAGTTACTATAAAGTATTAATTTACTTCGCATAGTTAATCTCACTATTTATAGAAAAGTTCTTATTATACATTCACATAATATTTACTAGCAATCCAGCATTCAAATAACAAAGAAAATATACATCATATACGAGATATTAAAACTGAAAAATTTAGTAAAAGATTACAGAAGGCCCTGATCAGCGATATAAGCATGGTTACTTCATAACCAGTAGGTACAGCTTCATGATAAGATGAAATGTGCATTTGTCACGTACAGTTGCAAATAATGCGGCTGGAGGTGAATGTTAAGTATTCTGAGATAATTCCATACGTAGGATACTTAATAATACATGTATGGGGGGCTACCTACATTTAACAGCGCAAATCGGTCACTATATTTATGAACGGCACGAATGACGGCAATTACAATAACCAATACCTTATGCCCACGACTTTGCATGCCATATTACACTATTTTTTCGATTAATAAAATCATCTTCAAAAGTTACAAATTATCATACAAAGTTTTCTGTAAACTATCTGCCTGTGAAACGTAAGCTACCTATGTCAATTACTTTTGATATTTCATAAACACAGTAGGTACAACTTCATAGGATACTTAATAATACATGTATGGGGGGCTACCTACATTTATCAACGCCGAATTGGTCATAATATCTAAGGACGGAGGAAACGACATTGGTTGCATTCATTAATAGCATTTATCTGACTTTGCACGCGACATTACACTAATTCTACGATTTTAAGTTATTTACTTCAAATAATTATAAATTTCCATACATTGGTTCCTAAAAACTGTCAGCCAAAAGTTAACTACATGTGTCAAAATAGGCAATTTTAAAATTGAATCAGTTGTAAATACCGAACATAGTATCAACTTTATACACATGGTTACTTCACATAGGTTCAATCGGCTTCATGATAAGGAGATGGAACGTGCGTTCGTCACGTACAGTTGCAAACAATGCGGCTGGAGGTGAATGTTAAGTATTCCGAGATAATTATATACGTGGGATACTTAATAATAGGTACATGTGGGGCTGCCTACATTTATCAACGTGGAATTGGTCATAATATCTAAGGACCGAGCGAACCACGTTGATTATATACATATATAGTTAAATTATATTTATTATAATTCGCACAAAATAATTAAAATAAAACATAAATTTCTCATAAAAAGTTTCCTGTAAACTATCTGCCTGCCAAATGTCTACTTTATGTGTCAATTAGTTTTTGAGATTTTGTGCTAGATCAGTAAGTGTCTTTGGTGAAATAATTTGTTTATAGCTATAGTCACTAGCGTATATTAAGATTTGTAACTATAGAAAATTCCACAATATACCATACCAGTTGAATTGTTTTCTAAAAATACTTGAAGAGTTTGCTGAGATGATTAAAAGCATTGGCTTTGTAAAATGAGAAACTTTTAAATATCAAACGGTCTAGTATTTCCAATACCTTTAATATTTACCTTCGATATTCCAACGAAACGAATAAACAACACAGACGTCGGTTGCAAGGAAATTGTAGCGAAAAATTCTTATTTCAAGGGAAAAATACTAAGAATGGCGGTCTTGGATCTCGGGGTTTCTTTACTCATGTTTTGTAGTAATTTTAATTTAACTAGCGCAGTATTGTTCACGGTTTATTAAACCGAGTTTAAAATAGACTCAATTAGTGTGTATCGGAGAAGCGAGTTCGATTTTTAAAGAGATAAGCAATGTAAGATGTAACTTAATACTAATAATCCTCAATCCTCAGTGAAGCAATTTGCGTGTTTCAGTTTTTGAGAGGCGTCTTTGTCGGCTACACGAGGCAAACATCTTAATCCTCAGCTTCATTGATGGCAACGTATATGTAGTCATCACAAGATTCAATGGTATTTAGGGTTGATTACAAATGTCCATCGAAGTCTACTCACCATCAGGCTGACCACCTGATTGGCCTTATAAGACGACATAGAACAAGCATACAAAAAGACTTATATTATCAAACCACTCAAAACTTAAAAAACCTGTATTTAATTTTTAAGATTTCTGTAATAAGAAAAATAAATGAGATCTTAAATTTCCTACTTTATTGTGGCCAATGTTGCAAATAACTTCAATGTCAGTAGAAAACACAAAACAAAATTATATTGCAGAAGGCACGAGCGGTCAATGTTAACGCAAATTTGCTCTCAAGGAAAAGATTTTAACAAAAACAAGTGGAGTAAATCAAGGAAAAAACTTAAAAAAGGTAGCCACCTTCCTTCCCACCTTAATGTTATTCAATAGGAAAAATAAAATAAAGCAAGGTCTTGAAAGGCAATCTTTGCCCAATAAAGCGTGGCTGATTGAGTTCGCTTTCTAAATAATTTTCCTAAAGACAGACCTGGTTAATGGCTTTCTCGGGCTTTCAAAGAACACTCGGCCCAATTAGCTCTTTGATCTTATGACTTAGTAATAATTATTTATTTAAGTAGTAATACATTAATGTTTCCTAATGAAGTAGATTTACCAAATCTAGATTCGTAGTAATACACGTTGTCCATTTCGTATTTGATACAAATATATGTTTTTTCTTTATTAGTTGCTTATGTAATTCTTTATCTACAATAACGATTAATGAGAAATAAAGAGATACTAAAAAGTGTGAAGAAGAATGCTCAGCATTTCTTAGCTCT
>DWNR01000506.1:0-19342 GCA_018250455.1 Polygonus leo | reverse complement strand
AAAAACAAACAATAAAATAATTTTATGGTACAAAAAAGAAAAAAAGAAAAAAAAAAAAAAATAACTTTGCTTTAGGAAAAGCTAAAAATATATAATCTTTCTATAACATCGAAACAAAAATATCTATATTCCGTAATCGTTACGAAAGCTTCATCTAACGATAATTTCCGTTTTCTCCTTGTTCCGTTATATGCCTAAGCCTGTTCCGTTATGTGCCTGTTTCAATTTAACACCATGTCTATTTCCGAGTCGTAATTAACGTTAATTGTCAGGCCAAATTGTTAGCATATTCTGTCTGATTAACCTTTAATGAGTGAAGGATTGAATTGTCTGTGTGTTCGTATTGCGTAGATGTGTTATGCTAATGAGATTTAAGTTGAGGATCTATTACTTTTGTAGTAGAAGAGAAGCAAACGAGGGTGTAGTTCTTATGGTAAGTAGTATAGGTATTTATGGTGTAGAGTTGTTATAGTCAATAGACTCTATGGAGGATGGTAGCCTTTTCTACAAGTGCGACTGGCAACTGCATTTTTCCGCTAAAATAGCTTCATTAACATTTTGTGATCATCAGTTCATTCTTGTCCGTCTGCGGGGACCAGAATGAGATAGATTTGACCTAAGAGATTGTCAGAAAAAAAATTAAGGATGTGCGAAGACTTCCGATGCGATCTTGGCCACTGCACTGCGGCCTAAATCCTTTTCATTTTGGCAATAACATAATAATGAGTTGTGAAGACTACATCCGACAGGTGGTAGAAATCGTGTTACGAAAGCTACCCGGGGAGGTACCACCAACACCTTCGTAATCCTCCGTGAAGCAATTTTTGCGTTTCGGTTAGAAGAGGCAATAGCCGGTTATACTTATGAACGAGGCGAACATCATAGTCCTCAGGGGTAGCAATGCATATGTGGTCAACCTCATGGTGGTGGGATTGAATACTAATGTCCATGGGCGGCAGCGACCACTTACCATCATGTGGACTGCCTGATCGTTAGCTATCTTCATTCGATAAAAAAGTCAATCTTCTAAACCAAATAATTAGAAAATGAATAAAACAATTTAAACACCTTTACCAGTAAGCAATGATTGCATATTACATTGTTATAGCGAATTACTATGATAATTTATTGCAAATGGATTATATTCTGTAATAGGCTAATAGGCTTGAAAAACAACCTCTGCGGTCATTGACAATCAATCAATTGCATAATGTCTGGACATGCTCACAGTTGGGAACGTCTAATTGAATTAGAACGGCGACCACCATGCGTCTGCCAAATTGATTATACCTAATTGATTCCTAATTGAGTTTATTAAAATAATAAGTTGCCGCTCTTTTAGCTATATCTATAGCTAATCAACACTATGCTACGTGCCTCAAATCAAAATAATAACTTATAGCTAAATTATTACTTTAATTTGCTTAAAGGTTCAATTGACACTAGGTACATGTATAAATGAAAGAAATGGCATATTTTTGAGACAAGATTAAGGATTTAAAGTAATGGGAAGTAATAGGTTGAACATGATGATAATGGTTGACTTAACAGCTTTGCAATAGTAATAAAAGTAATAGTGTACAAAACCACACACATCAAAAATCTAATTAAATCGAAATTATATTCTGAAGTAAGTCAACAGTGTAGTTGTATAAATAAGAAAATGTCTTACGTATACAACTACTACAATGGCGCCTTAAGTGTTATTATTGATGATAATAGTTTATTCATTTTATTTAAGTAAAATTTTACTTCAATTATATTGTTAGCATCAATACCATTGAGATCGGATTTTGTTTACATGCTTGACACCAATGCAACAAAAAGGAATCATGAATTAGTTCACAACAGGCGAAAGTAATCAGTCGAAATCAGAACCATATGAGGTTGACGACAGTGATAAATTTAAATCTCAATTTACTTTAGTACCCACTAACTGTTTAATATTTAACGATATTCGATTTTCAACTTGTTTTATGTGATATCCAACATACACGTATTCCAATAATTTTATTGCTAGCATAATTTAATTCCAAAAGAAACAAACCTTTCGCAGTTAATGTCAACGATTAATTATTCCATAAACTTACGTCTGACTTGTCCATTCGCTTGCTAATTGAATTTATGCGAGATTGCAACCGCCTCGTGAAATTGCTAATTGATCTAAAGCCATACCATATGAGGGACAATGTGTGATAATAACAATGATAACACTGGAAGCTTGGCAAGAAAGTGACTGGTAATTTGAACTCCTTAGCATATGATTCTTTTGATATGTGCTTCTGATGATAATTTGTTTGTTGTGTTTGATTGTTATGCAATTGAAGAAAGAAACGAGCATGTTATCAACCCAATATAAAGTAAGCATCTTCAGAACTACTGGCAAGTGATATCTTAGTATACTAGTAATGTCTAAGTATACGCTAAGTATCGTTTTACTACTGATAACAGTGTAATCTCAGAGCTATACTAAGGTAAACCAGTGGTTTCAGGAGGACAGCAGAGTTTCATTACCGTCGCACAAAAAGGTAAAATAGCTTCTTGGATGATTCACGTTAAAGAATTCCTGGTAGATTAATCTATTAAGAATCATAATTATATTAAAGATTTCATGTCCATTCTCTGATTCAAGGGACCCTTTGATTTTAATATAATTTTTTACTGTCGATTGTACATACGAGTATACTTGTGTATGTGTATCATAAAGTTCATTGTCATGATGATGTTAAATGTTATCATTGAATAGCCTATTGATAAATTTGATTCGATAAAAAACTTTTTATTTTTTTTATCAGTTTAATCTACAAGCAAAATCTTGTTTGTTTTTGTTTCTTATATGCGAAAATATATCTTGAGAATATATATTTGATGTGTTCTTATTAAGTCTGTTTAATATTGAAATGAAAGTACAAAGATTATACTTATATAAGTTATTATAAGTTACGGACTACTACTGAGAATTTATCTTTTTCATATCGCTTTAATAAAACAGATACTCTATTGAATTGATGGTGCATAAAATGCATACTGTTAAATCTGTACCCGTTTATTCAAAATCAGTTTAAATCATTTTTATATTGTTCATTTTTATAGCACATTTGATTAACATCCTCAGAACCCCTTATTAATAAATAAACCTATTCACTTAAATCTTCGCTACAATAAGCGGAGAAACTCGCAGACAACCGTTCGTATCATATTCCTATGAGTAGTAAGAGCGCTTTGTCCGAGCGGTCAGCTAACATGACCGGTCGTTGAAATTTTAATTAATATTTACTACAAGCCTTCACCATGAGATGCATCAACAACCCATCGGCACGAATAATGGCGTCGTGCAGGTTGCTATAAAAAGCTGAACATAATTACTAATTACTATAAAGCAAACATTCAATTTACAAGGCGGGCTAATTGCGTTGGCCCGCAAGACGCTTTGTAAAAAGTCGGCTAAAAAATCCTATCTTAACTTATTTCTTAATTATAGACCGACTCATAGTAGCGTCGCGAGCTTCGTGCCAGAACAGTTGACGTGATGTATTGCCGACAGATTTCACTTATTCAACTTTAATACCAGCAAATAGAGCATATTTTTCAATATCTCCAATACACATATATCCATCGTCTTGGCAAATAGTATGTCCAATAATTACATGGTTCAGAGAGAGGTTATCAGCCTCTTAATATATGTTATGTTCTTTATCTAGCCGAGATCTGCACTATTTTGTTATTCGAATTACGACTTTATAAAATTACCTGTTTGTGACCGCCCACGAATTTTGTTTTAATAACAAATTGTTACGTATGGCAATGAAGTTATCCGCGGTCTGAGAGAGTCCGGTCAAATCATAAGACTAATTTTCACGTTAAAGTTTTATCAGTTGTCAATAAATACGGTATAAATTATGTTTACGGTATAATTATTAGTCAGGAAAACAGATTATTGTATGTTGATAGCACGGTGATGGAAATATAGTGAGATTCTGGTGCCAGTTGACCCTTCATAATATTCTCGTTTGGATATTTGTTCTGGGTCTGGGTATTGGTCCAGTTATTATTGGTGTAGGTATTACTGACGTAGTCTCTGTTTGTGCCTAAGCCATACAATATAGCGTGGGGGTAAGAATTTATAGTCTTAGTTCAAATTTATATACAATTGTTCTTAAAAAATGACTTAAATTTTATTGATGTTTACTTTAGACATAGAAAAAATATTTAGACGGGACGTAAATATGAAATATGATAAGATCTATAAATATCAAATTGGAGTCGTTATATTTAAACCAACGCCCCCGTCCTCCACAAGGTTCATAAACAAACACATCAAACCTAAGAGAATTGGATCAGTTACATTTATAAGAAAGATAATTCGCTTTGTTTTTATAACTACACGGTATAATTTTACGGCGACAATAAAAATAGTACACGGCTTTCTCGCGGCTTCTCAGCGAGAGATTAAATATCAGCTTAAGTTAAACATAACGTTACTTTTATTCGAAATCGTAATAATTTCGTGTAATAAAACTTTTCCGACATTAACGATGAGTTCGAGAAGGCTTAAGGCCTATTGTTGATCAGACTTCGGTTGGCGACAAATAGAAATGCTGCAACGTCGGGGATAATGGAATTAATGGACCTAAATCACATTCAACGAGAAACGAGTGCCGAAGAAACATAACAGAAGTGAATGACAGGCGTAAAAAAAACAATACAATATGTTAAGAGCTGTTACTATATCAGAACAGGGGGATAATTTGTTTTTTATGAAGGGAAAAAGTAACCTAAGTCCTAAGTAACCAGTAGATGTAGGGGTAATACCGGTTTAGGTAATTAACTTATGATAAAAGCATGTGTAGAAAAAAAATACGATAATGATAAAATAGAAAAAGTTACTCTACACACGCGACCGATTTTGATTGAAACAATAAAATCTTTTCGATAAAGAATTTTCACTATTCTTTAGTCAAATGATTTAATAATAGTTAACTTTTTACTTACATATTTGTTTGTTGTGGAATACACCCGGTAGCCCGCTACGGGTCTTATTTGAAAAAGCCAGACATATAAATTTTACCTAATCCTGCGATTGTGTGAGGAAAATTGGACGCAATTCGGTACGCACTCATTTGCCCTTGAGGCTGCAAATTTTATTGCCAAATGACCGTAGGGCGACAAACAAGGGCTAGGCTAAACGTAACCGTAGGATCAAGTCGTATTTGGGGATTTTTACCGTTAGGTGTTTTATATTGCTCTTCTAATACACTCTTTTCCGTAATAATTGGAATAGTATTCTGAAGGCAGTTTAGGGTTTGAGTTCTGTCGCCCGATCGATATAATCTATATGTACGTTGTTTTAATTGAGTGCCTAGTTTAAACCTTTTTCCGTATTAATTTATCACACTAACAAGAACAGGTCACATCGAACAAATACTTAAATGCAGAAATGTACGTCGAAACTTAAGTAAACAGTTATATAAGAAGCAAGTTATTTTCATAATAATGATGATGATGAGTTGCGAGAGTATTTGAAAGAAGGAAAACTAATGGGTACAAATGTACGCAAACGCCATCCTCAATCAAGTGCCCATAAGATAAATACACCATAATTAAAGAGTGGCATCAATGACAAGCCTATGTATAGCAATAGACCTCCAGTGATTAAGATAGTAAATCTAGACATCTACAGGCAAGTTAGAGCCTCTAAAGTATTTTATACGGTTTGTACTCAATTACCCAGACTGTTTATAAGTACAATTTTATATCAATGGTAGCCGGTCCATTGAAGAAATACTCAGCGCAATAAAACAAATAATTATTTGAAACAAAACACCTCACAGCGCGAGTCGGGCTACATCCGTACATTTAGATATATGTATGAAGATTTACATCTTTATGCATCATACACCCACGCTAGAATATTTTTAAAATCACATTAAATTTTGTGGTGGACTGCCAAAATATTTATAAATAAAGATCAATTACTTTGGTCCACAGATCATAAGAATTAAAATTCTGTCGAAAGTAGACAGGACACAGACACGATCTCGAGGACTTAATTGAAATGTCCGTAAGGTGCAAATTGAAGTTAATTGAAGGAATTCAACCAAGCTAGCAAAAGTTAGATGCGAGTAATGTTCTCTTTCTTCATGAGTATATTTTTTCTAAAAAGATCAACCTTATATCAACCCTTGATTCGTATAATGATAATTATATGGTGCAGACATAAATATGACAAGAAAAACATTAATTGAATATTGTGATAAAAGAGAGATATTAAACAAACGGATGAAGCCGCGGTCGCAGCCTGTGTTGTGAATGAGTGTTCTGGAATTTGATACACTTTTACGTTCACGGTTCGTTTCGTTTTATTTTCTCACTGTTTTTGTGTCACAGTGAGAAAAATATAAATATGTATTTCTTACTTAAAGGTGAGTACTGAGTAGAATGTTTTAGAAATGTAGCACATGTATTTGAGCATTTTAATCGTATTTACTTTAAGGCCCAAACTTCGACTCGACTATGTAAAATTTGAATATGCGAAAATGGCGAACATCAATAAGAGTAATTTTTAATAGCTTCTTGAGTATTTAAGAATACTTTATAGGGGATTCTATAAACTTCAAAGATGCTTGTTGAAAGTCAATTAGCGACATGACTGTGCGCGGCTCCGGGGGAAATAATTATACGCACTGGTGCGTCGAAGAGAACGAAGTATCGCTTATAATCGGTTTGTAATTAAACGTGTAATGAGTTTAATTCCATCTCTACCCTTCGTCTTAATGTTATCTATCTTATTTGGAATTTTATCTAACTTGTAATGCGTTTATAAGAAGAAAGCTGGTCAATAATTATAGCTTACAAATAAATATAATTAGTTTTTTTTTTTTCAATTTTTATAATGTACAAATTGACTTTGTTTTAGTCATATTTAAATTATGGTTGAATCGCTTAGTTGCCTTTGTTTAAGCAATGTTTCAGGTTATTGTTTAAGTTCCAACTTTGCTTGAAAGTTTTACGTGGAAATGAGATAAATGGTTAATATTAAACCGGCTTAATATACTGGGAAAATTACCGAATTGGTTTAGAAAATAACAGTAATTTTGAAAGTACTAATATAGGTGTGGAATAATAATTTATATCATAAATTTTCCACTAATAATTAAACTAAAGTAGATAATGTAATGGCACGACAAACGTATCTAATATACCAACACAGAACTGTTAAATGAGGAATAATTTATTGCATCGCTTGAATTGATTGTATTTAACGAACAATCCGTGGACGACCCGCAGGTTCTTACAAATAAGTACCGACTATTGAAACGGAATTCTATGGGATGGCACGCCACAGTGGCTCATAAAACAGAAGCAGGAGATACGAGCTTGTTATATAATAACTAAAATGGTCTCGAACAATTTTAATTTCATTCTCGTCTTGTTACGCCCAGGGATCGTATAGGCCATTTGTCGCTGAAATCCTCCTGAGTGACAAACAATAAGGTATCGCGGACGTAATGCTGCTCAACGACACACTCCTTCCACCGCGGCCTTTCTGTCCCATAGTCCGGTTAGTTTGTTAGCACAACCCCGTAAAAGGTCTCCGGCGAATATAATGGATTGTAATTGTGTTCTCATAAGCTTACCATGTCCCTTGTTCGATTGCGATTGAGTCAGCGATACCCGAGCTGTAATTGACGTTCGCTTTTTGCCGAGAACTTTTTCTCGCGAGATTTATGTGTCAATAGTGCGCGGGGATTGATTTCATTGATGCTCCGATGAGTGTTACGTTTTGTGCGGTTACTTTCCGTCTTCCATGATACGGTTCCACAGATTTATGTGTTAGTAAGCCGGAGATGGATTTCATTGATGTCATAATATGTTCTGAGTGGACTTTAAATCTTTTTTATGATGCTCTATATTACTAGTATTAAGTTTAAATGTAAGACGATTCAATACTACTTTTAGTGCGATATTAATGAAATTAAATTATGTGTCATACAAACGTTAAGGTAGGTATTTAGATGATCGATACTCTCTTTCTGTCTTGACTTCCTGTCTTGTTATAGCTTAGTATGATAAGTATACACGAAATACATAAATACAGTCAGAATACAAAGGAATCTAATTTGGATATTGTTACTTTACAAAATTCAGGTGACAATATTATTCGCTTATGTCGTGCACGATCTACACAAGAGTTTAATTTCTTTATAACTAATACTTTGATAACTATGATCACGCTAAAGCAAACTCGATATTAATAGCGATGTCAGAATTTAGATTGATGATCACTATTACCTAACTCTATTCAAGATTTGATTGCATTTACTTTGAGCTACAGCACGATTCGTGCTTTACGAAAGTAGGCTATTCTCACGAATTATGAATGATAACTAATTCTAGTGAAAGGTAATATTATGTTTCTTCTGTCTGATCTTTTCGAGGGCTTCTGGAAGAGTGAGTAAGTGTGTCTTGTATAAATAAACACAAACCAAATCGTAAAGTGGCAATATATTTTCCACGTATTTCTTATTTTTTAGCAGGAGCATCATCTGTAATTTACTTCAGCTAGTACTTATTATTTACAGGGAGTTGTTCAGGGCGATTTTCACTGTTTAATTTATCACGTGCCTAGATGCTTGCTTGGTACTTATTTTTCTACAAAAAAATAAAACAAATAAATATAGTTGTCCATCAGGTAGACCTGCATCCCTTAAATGACTACTGTGTTACACTGACACTCACCACATTTACTCTCAGTGTTTTTTAGATGCGAATGATCAAAAATACAATTTAAATCGCATGTCCGAGCGCAGATTGACATTCAGCCATCTCTTCCAGAATACAAACGATTATGAACTTCCTTCTCGGAAGTGGTGGCGTAAAAACACGCGCGATACAGTTTGACTTCGTGTTGCGTGTCATGGATCGATTTACATGCATACTGACATGTTCTAACATACCCTGTTGCTACCGTCTTGTTATTTGTAACAAGTTTTTTGTATAATGGCAGGATGGGCCCGTGATGAGGAATTCTCGGTCTCGAGTAATTTCTTAACGATATGTAATAATGCTGTTTGTTTTGGGTTTCCGTCAATCTGCTACTGATTGTGTTTAGAGCGATAAGTGTCTACTTGATTATATGTTTATAGATTTTTTGTGTCTGTATCATAAAAATGAGTCGAGTTGAACTCTTACAGCCTGCTTCAAAGAAGCATTGCTGTTGCATCTATTCTTTAAGCAGCGCTATCGTACACGCTGCGGCATTTTGGACATACAGAGTGAGAGATTCCTCCTTGAAGTCCTCAACGGTAGAAATGTCTGTAATAGATCTCTGGTAGGGTCTTATGGAATTGATATAATGGAATTATCCAGACCACTAAACATCAGGTAGATAACGTACTTGGTCAGCAACCAAGTACGTTATCTACCTGATGTTTAGTGGTCTGGATAATTCCATTTTATAATATAAATCCTCTGACCATCTGTCTCAACCTTAGTACACACGTATTTGACCTATCAACTAAATTATAGTCGTTCGGAGAATCTTAAAAAGCTGTTACTTATGTAATAAAAAAGGTTTTACGTTATTTATACCCTCACCGGATCAGACCTAAACCTAAACCTTGACGTCGTGGGCTTAACTTAGCCAAATTGATCGTAAAATTTATCAGTGAGCCTTTACCATTGTGGGCTTACCTTCATAAACTGTTGACTTCTGGGTGATTGTTCCTTTAAGTGTAGGGCAGACGTGAAAGATTTTTATAGCACAGGAGCTTGAAGTTGACCTGAAAGTGAATGACATTTGTCGCCTATGGCTATGGATATCGCCTATGGCAATTAGCCCCAGATATCGACCATAGATGTATTGTTACACCTTAGAACGAAATACCCTTAGAAAGGAGTTAGGTTCAGTTTCGATGATTACTTAATAGATAAACGGTTTCTTCGGCCACAATAAAATATAATATGCAGTTATATTTTATTATTACTTCTCGTATATTTCGTATCCGTAACATACAAAAGATAAAGAAGCTTATGCTCACAGATACTCAAAGCGCTTCCTAGAAAATTTTATTACATCACATAACGTATGGGAAAAGACGCTCTCTTTATCAGTTGGGAACTGCAGCGTTCATGTAACACTATCTCTTTGTCGCCATTACTTTACTTATTGCATCTTAACAGGCGCTGGAATTATACGATTTTCAGTCTTATTTTCTTTGCAATAAAGCTCATACTATACCCCATAGTGGAAGAACCCTCTATTGTGTACGCAGCAGTTTAGATTTGCGTCAATGTGTTCCGCCGTCTGTCGTATGAAGTCATAGATACACTAACAGGTCTATATCTGTTTGTATGCAAAACTAAGGACGGTTTATAGTAGCATGGCAAAGATATCGTTTCAGACAGACTGAAGTATCGTCTATACGTCGATATGTTTTGTAAGACACAGGAATATAGTTCTGAGTTGAAATATTATTATTTTAAATTTAAAAGATACGTATCCGCATATTTAAAATTATTTTTGGCGAGATCTTTGTGAGTATGTCCGTAGTCTTTAGTACAAATTGATACTAGAATACTACTATCTACAAGTACATTTTCAAGTAGTTCTTGAGTTTTAAACTGAGACAATTTGTCAAATTCCTCATGGGTTACAAAAATATTTTTCTTCCGCTGTGATGATGAACTGGAGGCACTAGGTTCGAATATCTTAGAAATTCAAAAGTTTCCGATTTTTTAGAAGGATCGGGATCGATACGTCTAATCGATACACATTAACATGTATTTAAGAGATTTAAGACATGTATTGCTAATTCACTTAGATGTCCTTTTAAAAGCTTCTAAAGTCTGGTTTGACTGTAAGTTATACTTTTATTAAGTAAATCACAGCGACACCGATTTCTCGTTAATCGAACGAAAGGGTGTGAAAGCGGTCGGTCGCGGGCCCTGATTTGTCACAGGCGTCACAACCGTCACAGTCGTACCGCGGGAACCGGGGACTTCCGCCCCATTCACAACGATCGATCGAATGTTCGGACTATCGATTACACGCACTTTTTCTAATTGTCGCATTGTGAGTGCGGAAGGCGTGACATTCCTTCTGTTTCGTGTTAAGACAAAGTAAGGATTGGAATTCGAACAGCTGGTGGATTCCACGGAGTTAACTGCAATGATGTATGATTTTTATTTAAGACTATATGAAGAATATTGATTTTTTTCCCAAAAATATCGTAAAATGAAGATGACATTACTCCACTTTACATACAAATAATAATATCTTTATTGCGATTTAAGAATGCCATTTTGGCGCTTGTCTGCCATTTTATCTGCCAGATGTTATCTATACATATAATAAAGCTAAAGAGGGTCAAAAGTCTGTACATCGAAGATATTCGAAAAAAAATTGGCTGGGGATACTTAGAATCGATAACAGAACACGTTTTAACAGTTTTTAGAATTTTTGTCTGTTTGTCTGTTTATCTGTTTATCTGTTTGTCTGTTTATTTGACCGCGCATCACGTGAAAATGGCTAAACGGATTTTGATCCAAACTTTACTAATCTGTCGAGAAGACCCCCGGCCAGATTTTAGGCCATAGAAATTCAACCCAAAAATGGAGGGGTAGCGGACAGAGCCGCGGGCACTGCTAGTTTTCATTATTTTCACTTATTTATTTTCTACAACTTTATAGTTAAATTAATGCAGGTAAGCTTTGACAATTTTACAGTTTAAATTAATGTAGGTAAGCTTTGACAAATTGTGGACTACTTTGTTGGTTATACACATATTGTACTGTTAAAAATTGTAAGCAAAATACTTCTAACTTTACAAACGAAATTACCAATCAAAAAACTTATTTAAAACGATTTATAGAGCATTCACTAAAAACGATCTATTGATTTTCGAGAATACAGTAGCTGGTCAATCAAGAGTAGGATTAATAAAACATATTATTCGTATATCTTGTCAGCGCCATCTACATTTTTATTAAAGTTCACGACCCATTTATTTTGATTACAAAATAAACAGTGACAATCTCGAGATGATACAAACATTTTTTATCACGCCATCCCGTGGAATGTGTACTTTCACGTAGTCTTTTCGCCGGTAGAAAAGCAAAACATCATAAACCATAACAACGTCGCTCACACTCGAGGGGCTCTCGTCCAATACAATATTTTATATACTCATTTATTTGTACAAGGGAACTCGTTCCGTCTAAATGAATAAAATTGATTGCTTATACAAACTGAGCGCCCAAATACTCGGCCATCACATTAAATAAGGGCTTTTGAAAAAAGTATACGAGAGCTCGGACAGACGGGCGGCGGGCGTTGGAGCAGTTCGGCGGACTCGGCCCGACCTTGAGCCGTAAGACAAGACGATTTTGTTATTTGTTTATACACAACACTACCTGTTCACGGCTGGGCACTGCGAGCCTAGCACGCACACTACCCACCGAGCGAGCGGCCAGTACACGATGCTCATTACGATACGATATATCGGTTCTTGGAATGATATAACGACATTTTGTTGATACGAGACGTTGTGATCCATCGTATTCCTACAAAAATATCGAATTAACATAGTATGCCAGATTATGCCAATATCATTTTAAGATTAATATTAAATCACGAGAAAAGGATAGAAACGGGACGATTGTACACATTGTTATTGGAACAAAATTGTTTATCAAAAAAAGCAGCTGCTTTTTTTAACCTTTTTAACTTGAAGCTCGTACGTCAGTTAAAATTTTTAGATAGATATTTGGACGTAAATAAGTATAGACATTTAACAATTATCTTTAATTATTTTATACTTATTAAAATAAAATGAATAAAGTTAAAAATATTAAAATAATATCTAACCTAATCTTGATATATCGTATTTCTATTTAAACGGCCAAGACACTATATATCGATACTATACACTTTTGTGCCATCTCTATCAGCGGGGGACCCCCGACTCGTCGCACATCGATGTCGAATCGCTCAGGTATTTTACGGCGATTTTCGTAATGAACGTCGATTTATTACGGCTCCGGTATGCCCGCTCAAAAACTGACTTTATAGACAAAATATATGAAAGCGATTACAATCGACTACAACGAAACAAGACACGCGGTCGTGTACGCATAACCGGCGCGGCATTAGTGAGGTCCAATTAAAAATAAAAACCGTAGCAGAATTTATGATTGGAAAGTTTATCGTATCGTACGCTTTTATTTCATACTTACGCCTTAAAACAAATATTTATGTATCGGTCTCGTGTAAACAGTTCATGTATTTATGGAACGTACATCAAGATACCTACCGTTGACGTAATGCTTTCATAAGATGCGTTATAGACGTCTCGTTATAGGAAAATGTAACTGGATCCGTCGGGACACCATGAAAGACACGGAAGCCGTCTCTAAACGCCATAAAAATATTTCACCGCAGGCATCGGCGCTACCTGATAAGGATACGCGGTCATTTGTAGTAGCGACGTGGTTCAGACCGTAGAACGAACAATTTATTTCTGAAACATCTCCACCGTCAGCATTATCTTTTAAATGTGTTAGGGGACTGCTGGGTAGATATCACTTTGTTTTTATTTCGTTTTTATTCACACTTTACGTGCCGATTGTGCCATATATGAATAAATAAAATAATCTGTCCCGACAGGCGACACACAAAAACAATCAAAGAAAATGTTCACTCAAAATTTTGACGTGACAGTATAATGGACAAAAAATTTAGTGCGCCGCTTAGTAAATGCCATTCGGGCGGACCTGAGCTTTTTGCGTCCATAAATATTTGCCAATGGGACTGCTTCGTGACCTCTGCTTAAAATCACTGTTGCGATTACGTCCAATGATTTAGACGGGCAATTGCTGCGTCCCTCCGCAGATGGGTCGGCTGAATTACGGTCTTCCGTCTTCCCGTTGCTTTGTTGGTTTTGCCGCCCGTTAGCTTGACAGCAATTATGAGATCATGTTTCATATTCCTCTATTGATTCAGATTTGAAATCTCTATCGTAAGTATTGTGACTCACTGATTGCTATCACGTTTATCAATTGAATTGTAATTATTTGTTGTTTGATGCTTTGTTTATCGGCTCCTTATCCGGACGTCGTCGTAAACTTGAGAACGAATCAGCGAAACTTTGACTCGACATTGCAATAAGAGTTGGTATTAGTTTGTCATAGTTCTGATGCTGAAACAACGAAGATTTTGCTACTACTAGTAGTTTGTTCGATTCGTGAGCTTATGAGTTCGATTAGTCGACACAATAGTTTCAGGTTATGTTCTGTTCTGTTCAGTCGCTTTGTATTCAGCTAATTTTGTTTCATGTTGGGTAAGAATCGCGTTTTCCAGATAAGGATGGTCTTAGTGATGCTTTTGATCAGTACTTATTTGAAACTGTGACCAAACAATGGAATATACGAGTACGTACTCGATTACTGCATTCAAATAGACAATGATATGCGATTTGTTTGTTTATAGAAATAATAACGAGATGTTTCTTATTAAAGCAAATATTACTACTTACGTTCATGTACGTTCTTTTAATCATAGCTGTATAAATGAAGAATAAATCCATATTATTTTAATACATAGTGTAATAAACACGAACATAACGCATCATAAAAATAAATAACCCAAGTTAAATAGAGATGAAAGTCAAGTGCAGATCATATTAATTCAATTTACGAGAAAGAGGTTATTCAAACATAGCTTAGCGTAGCAGAAATGGTTGAAAACAATATCTCGCGGCTGAATTCCTCGAGTACTGGTACAAGTGTTGCGACGCTTGCGTGACCGGTCTACACGATGCGCCTGCGCATCATACGCCCCTTGACGTTCTCACGACAATCTGATATTTTATTGAGCAAAAATAGAAGCCATTTTTGTCTGGGACTACAGAAATGTGAAGTATGCGAATGTAGTAGCAGTTTGTAATTGTTTTGCAAGGATTTGGTTGTGAATAAGTGATAAAAGGAAAAAAAGAGAAAAAAAGCAGTTACAAATACAAATTAGAGTAATCAGCATGCAATACACCTGTTCACAGTTAATTAAGTCACTTATATCTAAAATCATAATAAAACGTAATAAATCGATCAAAAACGCGACCGGCACCAATTAGAATATCGCTACCGGTGCACATCTAAACAACGATGCTTGAGTCTATACGTCGAAAACTCAATCAATGCCCATGAAATTTACAAGGTAGATAAAGTTTAATTTAATGTTTTATCGATGGGTACGTGTGTGTGTCTGTGTGTGTACACAGTAATTATGCGGCGGCCGAGAGCGCAGGCGCAGCGCTGGTGGTCTGCCCTCCTCCCCCCCTGACCCTCTATAGAAAACCTCTACACCTGGGAACTTACGATCGGACAAGGGTTACGTTTGTTTTGAAATCGAACGCATTGCGAGCAAATCACTTGTGCTTAACCTTTCCATTTTTGTTGACATTAGTATTGTGATTCGTTTTTTCTTTATCGTCAAAGTTTTAAGTCCTTTTGTGTTTATGTTTAGATCATAATGTTTATGTCACATCACACACGTCATCTTATCCACCATTTTTTTAAGTAATGCGACTTCGTCATGATTGTCATTTAAGAATGTCATTTACATACATGAATTATTGCTACCTGAAGACCATGGTCCTATATTAATATCCTAATATTAAAGGCAAATGAATGAAATGTTAGTTGTAATTGGATTTGTAACCTTTGGTAACTGAACGTTTGACAAGTAAGTGTATGTACCTATTGACAAATCTATATATATATAAAAGGCAAACTGATTAACTGACTGACATATCAATGCACAGCTGAAACTAGTGTACCTAGAAACTAGAAATTTGGTACAGAGGTTCCTTTCATGATCTAAGTGAGCACTAAGAAAGGATTTTTCGAAATTCTACCACCAACGGGTTTTTGACTTCTACGCGGACGAAGTCGCTAGTAAAAGCTAGTCTTTTATATTTTTATTAATTCGGACGATTATAAAAAAGATGTAAAAGATGAAATAAAAATAATAGTTGCAGAAAAATGTAAAAAATTATTTTCTATCGTGACGAATGGTTCAAAAATTATAATTTGCTTGTCAAGCGCGACGGTCGGGCGCTAGTTCAGGATCCCGGTAATTCCGGTTTTTGGTTTTGGAATTTTATTTCTACGAGTTTAGAAAAAAGTCTTTGATTCAATACAAGACATTTCCAAAAAAGTTATTTATATGCGTTCATAAAGTTATATTTTAATATTTGCTAACAATTAAATTTTAAACATGAATATTAAAAAAAAAATGGAGAGACTAAAACCACAGTCAACCACACTTTTACCTATAGAGTCCACGCACAATTTCAATAAAATCGTCAACTACTCCTGATTGCTGAATAAATATAGTTGCCATCTCCTAGTCGCTATGGCGAGGAGGAATCGCTTTGTCTTGTCTCAGTTTGATTAGGGAAAGTGTGAGAATTATCTGCGGAGTATTTCCAATAGCGACGGCGTCCGTCCTCTTGTATACTTTTATTTGCCTGTCACTCAAACCGCTCGAAACGTGTGCGTAGAGGCACGACATTGTACCTCTTTGTAAGGCTTTAGCGATCTTTGAACAGTAAATTTCGTTGTCATGCATAAAACGTCGTGTTTATATGGAACGGAACCCATTGTCGTTGGATCCCCGGCTTTAAGTAGAACAATTAACTTTAAGAATTTTTAATAGATGCTCATTTGTTCATATGACGTTTGTTCCGCTTCATCTTCATTCTGTTGTTTAGTTCACCGTCTGTTATGACGAATGTTGTACGTGATCTAGAAGATATTTAATATGTACAAAAGATAAAATAATTAAAATATTTGTGAAATTAATGATAATAACGTAAAGTGTTACTATAAATATATTATATAGACACTAAGAAAATAACTGCAAAGGAATATAACGTTTGTAGTAATGAAAATTGTATAAGGTACTATTTTCGACATTAAGTTATAAATCAAAATATTTGATTGAGACATCAAATTAAATACACATAAGATTGTCTTTAAATTTTAAAGGCATAACGAACACGGCTAAACTTGGTCTTGAATTGCGAATTTTAAATTATACGACACTATTCATAGCAATAAAACTTGGTGAATTAATCAAAGATGGTTTGATTCAAATCCTACGTGGGTTCACGCATATACGAATCGACCAAATGAAGCCGGCAATAAAAGAGGAGTCATAAAAGACGGTGTGGTGTGTGATTATTGAGCCTTCTTGATGACCGGCCCAATGGCAATTATCAAATAAACGCCACCAGTCGTAATATCCAAAGTGTACCATTACGCAGTGAATTAATTATGTAGGTCAAGACTTTAACGCGTTTTTTATATAGAAGTGAACGAGTTTATCAAATATACAACAATAGCATTTGCCGGGGATTTTCTATGGAATTAAATGATCAGGCATCTATTTCAAATGTAAAAAAAAATCTATCCCTGTAGATTATTATTTATGTAATCCTATATCCTTGTAATGATCGCTTGAATATTATAAGGCGTGAATGCATAACAAAAAAATCATGTTCGTGTTAGAAATTAATCGTTTTGATTAAACATTCGTTTGTTACGCGGCGAAAATGGTTATGACGATATTTCGGGGTAACCGCTTCATACAAGGGTAATAATAAACAAAAAATTAAATAAAATACTTTGACTTCAAATGCATAAAGCAATATTTTGCTAAATAGCAGCAATGTTTGATATTGTACAGGTAATTCGATACGCTTCTGTCTAAATGTTTTCTTGTTGACAACAAACAACTCTTTCCTATAACACGATTTGTTTACGTTTATTTTGGTTATTGTTGTGAAGGGTAATTTATGTTGTACCGTTAGAACAACTTTTGCAATGTAATTGGCGAACGCTTTCTATTCTTCAAAAGGATTTTATTTGGCGTCATCCTCGTCGGCTCTTTAACAGCCTTTAAGGGTTTATGGCGTAATGTCCGGTTTGTTCCATTACCCTTTTGTACTTAACCCATTGTTTTCTTTAAATTCTGCAACTCTTTTGCAACCCCGTTCTAGTATTTATGGCACGTAACGGTCTGCAATAAAGCCGTTAACTTTATTAGCAACAATTTGCGATTTTTTAGGATGACGAGAGAAATTTTTAATTTCGCCTTGGAAACTTTCCAGGAGATAGTTTACTTGACAGATTTACGGTTTCAAATAAATGTGTTGGGCATCAACAAAATATGAATGTATAATTTATTTGCATTTATTAGTTTTCCTAGAAAACCGGAATACGTTTTGGCGGCACTGAAAATAATATAAAAGGGTGGCAATTATTTATAAGATAAAAAAATATTTTTATGTAATATACTCGTAGATTACTTACTTGGCGCATTCTTCATTTGTATATTGAAACATTGCGATTTTACTTTTACATTTTAATTACTGGTCAGAGCTATTGCGTGTTACTACTGCATATAAAAATCATGGATTCTATAATATATATACCTGTACATTTACTATTCCCAACAGCCAATTGAAATCACTATTCACACTAAATCCGCGCTGTTTTAGAATAGCGAAACAATAGATTTCGCTGTCGTATCGCTCTGTACTATTTTAATCTTAAAGTCGACTGCTGTGTCTTCTGCGATCAAGAATGCGGCTTAAGATCTATCTGATAAGGCGCGATGGCCTCATGCGGTTGAAAAGATTCATTGCGAATTGAGCAGAAAGCGCAAGGTGCCCGATACCCAGCCTTTCTTCGTAAATACACCGGTATCTATAGAATAAGCGCAGATGCGGAGATTAGATCACATTCGATATCGCTCGTTTTGGAACGGGTTTAAGGTGATAGAGCCCTATGTCACAATGCCTTTGATCCTACACGTTTTGTTCCCAACAGTATTGTCTTTGTTTATTTCCTTGTTTTCGGACGTATAAACATTACGGTTGGCTAGAAAAATAGTACTGAGGAATTTGAGGAACCGACTGTTGGCTTTTGACGCTTCATTAAGTTTATACCAAGGCTTTGTTTGTATATGATGATGACGTTTCCCGTCAGCTAACATTTGTTGTTTGAGGGCGACTTATTGATTTATAGACGACAGACTGTTTAATATTCAATATTAGCTACTCTTTGTCAAGATAATAAACGTGTTTGAACTTTTCTATTGATCGTCAGTTTTAGTAGTTACTTTACAAAGTTACAAGGTATCTTACGTATTTTCAGGTGTGTACACTGAAATCTAAATAATGATTTTACATGCAATCTATACTTATAATAAAGCTAAAGAGGGTCGAAAGTCTGTACATGGAAGATATTCGAAAAATAGTTGGCTGAGGATACTTAGAAT
>DWNR01000505.1:0-19350 GCA_018250455.1 Polygonus leo | reverse complement strand
GAAAAACGTTCATTCCTACGGGAAATTCAGTAATATTTTATATGGCAGAACAACGTTTGCCGGGTCAGCTAGTAAACAATAAATTTGATTGTTATAATGGCCTATTTTCAAATAACTATCTACGTTATTCAATTGTTTAGTAATGCATGCGATGGGAATAGTACTCACTCAATGCATTTCCTGTTGCATACTGTTGATTGTCGGAATGTGTTGTTGGTGGACTGGAATTTACTCTATGCCTTTTTATTCCTTAAAGTAATTTTCCATCAATATCTGCTTTAGAGTGGAACTTTTACTTGGCATGCACAGTTGCATAATTTGTTAAAATATATAATAACCACTAAAATAACAAAACTACCAAGTTTATGCTGTTATCCTTTTTCAGAGTCAATTTTATACTTGTCTAAACTTGCCCTTGACTGAAAAACTTTTGGGGCTAACAAGAATCATTGATCAGTCACCTCCTAACAAGGAGTTGCAAGCTATATTTCCACAGTTAATCAGTAACATTTTTGCATCATCGTCCAACAATGG
This sequence comes from Polygonus leo, assembly GCA_018250455.1. Taxonomy (NCBI): domain Eukaryota; kingdom Metazoa; phylum Arthropoda; class Insecta; order Lepidoptera; family Hesperiidae; genus Polygonus; species Polygonus leo. The sequence goes on along the minus strand of DWNR01000505.1, from coordinate 18,816 downwards.
TTGGGGATTAAGATCATTGATATATGAGAGAAACAGGGGTGAGACTTCTGAGTTGATAAACTTTCTGGAACCTCAAGGACCAATGTTTCGACTGTGCTACAAACTACTATCAGATCCCCAATTAAAATACAATTTACCATTAAACACTTTACCGGTAAGTATTTCATTATGTAATTTACACAATTTATTTATTTTTCTTTATATTATTACTTATCCAATCCAATAAAATTTCTTTTCTAGGTTGATTTACAAATGACTCTAGAAAGAGGAAGATGTCCACAATTTTATGCAGACATGTTGAGCATAGACTCTCAATCAATGAATGTGGGAACTCTTGCATTAAGTATCCTTTTACATAAAGAAACTAAATTGAATAGTGTGTTTGAAAAACGTTAAACGTTCTATGGAATGGTTGCATATTTTTACACAACATTGTATATGCTAGCTGTGCCCATGGATCCGCCCACGTGTAATTCGGTCCGTGTTTATAATCCTTGATATAATTCTGAAATAAAAGTAGCCTAAGTTACTCCTTATTTCTTCACCTATCATATAAATCGGTTCAGTCGTTCCAGAGTTTAGCTGCAACAAACAGACAGACTGACAAAAATTGTAAACAATGTTATTTTGGTATATGTACCATAATATACAACATAGGCATTTAGTAAAAAGCAGTTATTTTTATATTACAAACAGACACTCCAATTTTATTTATTTGTATAGATTAATACATATCTCTTATATCATTGCCAGTGTTTTGCCACTGCTGGGAATGGGTCTCCTCTGACAATGAAAATAATTTAATCTATAGTTCACCGCCCTAGCCAAGTATGACTTGGTAGTCTTCACCCTTGAGATTCTTTACAATCTCTTACGCATGTAGGTTTCCTCACGATGTTTTCCTTCACTGCAAGTGATAATTTAAGTTTAATATATGCACATAATCTAAAAAATTTGATGTGCATGATGGGACTTTAACCCAGAACCCCATGAGAAAGGTCGGATTCTTAACCACTAGGCTCTTAATGTTTATGACATGCCTTGTTTTTTAATTTCGGATTTGAAAATAATATATTTTCTTGATAAATTTATTCTGTGCTTTATACTTAATTTTTACAATTACTAGAATCTGTATATATAAAAGGCAAAACTGATTAACTGACTGACATATCAACGCATAGCCGAAACTACTGTACCTAGAAACTTCAAAATTTGGTACAGGGGTTCCTTTCATGATATAAGTGAGCACTAAGAAAGGACTTTTCGAAATTCTACCCCCAAGGGTTTTTTGACTTATATGCAGGCAAAGTCGCTGGCGAAAGCTAGTTCTTTATAAAGCTATGGAGGAGCATGATCAGATTAAGATATAAAAAAATGCAAATAATAGGCAATGACTGCTTTATACAATACTTGAATTTGTACGATTTATCTCTTAAATGAAATTAAAATAAGATTGGACAATTTCCTTAACATATAATACAGATCCATTTGACTATTACATATTCCACTTTGCTTTGGATTTACTAAATAATAATCAAAATAAAAAATCATGGGAGAGTGGGAGTAGCATATATGCTGCTCTAGTGTGTGATTATCTTCAGCAATTTCTGCCACTGGATCCAAATGATTCAGTATTGCCACTTATTCCCCATTATACAGGGAAAGTTCCCATAGCTGCTCCACTGCAAGCAGCTAACTGGTAAGTTAATTACAATCTTTTTATAATTTAAGAACCTAGTTTGTAAAAGGTTCTTTATTAAAACTGCCTGCTTGTTTGTGATTATTTCACAAACAAGCAGGCAGTTTTGAAATTGAGATTTAATAATGATCAGATGTACTTACTATCAGGTAACAAGCATGTGGATTTAGCCAGGTGGTAAAGCTAATTTAGTTCAACCGGGGAGGTATTAATGGCACCCTCATAATCCTCCGTGAAGCAATTCTTATGTTTCGGTTTGGAAAGGCACGGTTGCCAGCTATACTTATACACGAACCGAAAATCTTAGTCCTCAGGGGTAGCAACGCATCTATGATCAAACTTAGGTATTTTTCTGATTCAATAGTGCTTGGGAATGATTACTGTTGTCAATTGATGGCAGTGACCCCTTACCATCAGGTTGGCTGCATTCTCCTTTGCTACCTTTATACAATAAAATACAATGTAAATCCTGAGCCTAAAGCTCTTCTCACAAACTTAAATGCAAAAATGGCTTTATGACGCAGCTCATTCATAGCAGCTAAAGAGTAGTGACTTTCTGTAGAATGTAATGCACTCTTTCTTATTGCAGGCCTTTATGTTCACCATCACTCTTACTTATACCTGACTTGTCCGGTATTAGTAATCAACACACTACTCCACAAACTCAATCTAGAAATGAGATATGGCGAACAGAGACTGTGGTACAGGTCTTTATCGACTTGTGGATGAGCGTTGAACAATTTAATCCCAGCAATGTAAATGTAAGTTTGAGTACTTAAAAAAAGTAATTTTCAAATATTTCTCGAGTTATTTAATAATTCAATTTAAGATTTTGAGAATATTTTTTTCTCAATGAAATAAAAAAAATTGACTGAATTTTTATCATAAGTCAAAGAATTCAATTTAATTTAATTTGGTCATTTATATATATTTTTGTATAAAACCACTGGGTCAAAATAGTCAAAATTAACTTTATCAAAGTCAGTCATCATTCTTTGTTTGTCATATATGCATAATGTATTAAGATGAGGTCTTATTTTTACAGTTGCCAGTAATGTCCACTAGCCCTGAGCGGGTAAGAATAGTTCGTATTATGGTGAAGCATATTCACGCTTTTTCAACCAAATATCAAAATGATCCTGCCGTTCGGTCATCGACACTTCGTAAATATGCACGACAAATTATGTGTGCTCGAGGCTACCAATATGTAAAACATCTGGTTACGATCTGGCCACTGGATGCATCCTTCAGAATTGTTATAGAGATATGGCTAAGTCTTATACAACCTTGGAGATACACAAGCGATACTATAAGTCAAGACAGGTAGGCCTTTCGAAAATGTGTCATTTTTGTTTTTATTTAATACTCTTGCAGCCATAGTTACATACATTATCACTGTAAAATAATGTATCAATTGTATTAGTGTAATACTCATTGTATTAATAAAATTGTAGTTGCTAATTGAAGTAAATTTTAGCATACGATTATAAACTATACAATCTATTTTTATTGCTTTCAGGTTCCCAAATCACCAATATCAAGAGGAGGGGAACAACACCCCTTTAGATGCTACTTTTATTCAATTTATTGCTGAGAATTTTCCATCTTATACTTGCATTTTGCAACTAATTTTACCAAGATTTATGCGACTTGATTTGGCTGCATACAAAAATACTGTAATGTTGTTCCGATTGGGCAAAGTTAGTATTTTTTATTATTTGTTTTACAGTGATACTAGTTATAAGTGGTCATTATTAATCTAATAATCATTTTTAATGTTATAAAATATATTTTTTTAATTTGGTTGGGTTGGTTAAGGTAGAGCGAGGCCTTTTGAATACCGATTTTCACGTTCACGTAAATAAACAACAATCGTATACCTCAACCCCTGCCTCGCAGCTCAAAACGCGCCATTCACCAATTATTTTCCGTTGGAATTTGTTTTTCGCACTTGGTCTACGGGGCACTCAAGATGCTTGGTGTGAAAAGGCTTACACCAAGAGCGACCCGCTTTTCTCGCCTTAGGGCAAGCGCTGCTTAAGAAACCATAGTACTCATTGTTACTAATAATAATTACCTTCTACGGTAGTGTGATAGCACCTTTAGTATAGGATTTATTTCAAATAATTTTATACATGTTAATTACAGGTATTTTCCCAGCCACATTTAATACCGATTTTGTGGAATTTAGAGCAAGCAATTAACGACAACAGTTCTGGGCTACACCGCAATCTGAACAACAGTTACAACAATTCCAATGTGGATCACAGGTATGGACCCTATATGACATTAGGTCTTTTCTGATTGTGATGAAATCTGAAGTTAATTGTTAAATCAACTGCTTACTGACTTGCCAAACAGGTCTTGACCTAGAGTGCTTTTCCTTACTACTTACCTTCTAACTTAACCAGTAATCATATTTTAGTTGAACTATTAATAATTGGATCTTTGGTTTGAGCTTCGAAGATAAAATATGTTAGCTAAAGATATTTTTCCTAATAATTATTTGTCCAGTGCTGACAAATCTTAAACTAGTTAACTTCTTCCCAAACGGGCGAGCAACCTCAAGGTAAATGCTCGGTCGGTGTGGTGTGCATTGTCTAAACCGATGCGTGCCCTGGTTTGTTTGCCGTGTTCAATGAAGACAACTATATTTCGCCTAGTTTGATTGATTTCCTGACAGATTGTCATCATACAGAATAGTTACAAAAGTGGCTCAAAGAGTGGGATAACCCGAGGCTGCTTCACGCGGTATTTGCGGCAAACATCCGAGGCTCCCCTGATGGGGTCGCAACTGTAGATAAGATGGAATGAAGTCATTAGTTTAAAGCTAAACGATAAAACTATTGTGATAATTCCATTACAATTTATGTTTTTTCCTTTCATAGTTATACATATAATGGAATCGCTTTGAACAAATGGGTTGCAATAGCTAAGCAGGCTATAGCAGAATTGAACATGTCGGCGACTTTTGAATACACTCCAGTATGGGGAGAGAACAGAAAAACCTTCGCGATGGAGTTTGTCAAAAGAATCATAGCAGCTAAAATTAGTGCTGAGAAAAATGTTGAAGAATATGAGCAAAATCTGATTCAGCAAAATCGTAGTAACAGTAAGAGCTTGTTAAATTGTCTGTAAAAATCTACAATAATAAAATTGGTCTAATAGGAAACGAATTTCCATAATGAAGTTTCCTTACTAATCGTACTGCCACATTATTGGATAGTTGTTTATCGACCAATTTTCTATTGTCTCAAGAGTCTATTCGAAAATTATGCCAAGTTTATTCACTCAATAGACATTTCATATACATACTACATGATATCCTAATCTTTTTGCACTTTCAGTTTTTCTGAATTTTCTGATTTTCCCGGCAAGTTTTTATTTACCCTACACTCAAAACGTTAATCAGACTAAGAACATCTTAAACAAATTTATCCAAATTGGCCCATCAATTGTAATCATTTGATTCACTATAAATAGCAACTGTATAGCTACTTAATAATATATTTAAATTTTAGGTTTATGGCAAAGTGTATGTAATTTCTTCATGTTGGATGAAAATAAAGAAGATAAGACATCACTAGAAGATTTTAAGAAAGGACCCATATTTTTAAATAACTGTGTACATTATTTCTCACACATATTCGGGGTATGAACTTATACTTATAATTTTGTTTATTATAATATTATTTTGTATTTGCTTACGGTAATTTCAATTTTATTATAATTTCAGTTGAATGAAAATGTTTTACAACCATTAGAAACAGAAGTTATGGATGTGACTTTAGAAAATTCTTCATTTGCAAATTCAAGCAGTTTCGCTAATTCAATTACTAATAAGGTTGGTATAATAATCGATAAATAATCGAGGCACACACACACTTACTACACGGAAAATAAATATTATTTACATTGATTTTTTTTTAGTTAAGGAGTAATCCTACAGGCATACACTATATGGGTGATCCAGATTTGATGCCCATAGCAACTTACGAGAATACTATCTTAGTCAGGATGCTACATCAAATAGCAACAAGATTAAACGAAATGGTAAGTCTCTCAGATGCTCAGTTTTAAATCAGACAAACAGTTGCCTTGAGCAGCAACATCGATATAAGTGACATTTTGCACAAAAACGTATAAAAGTAATCGAAGCGAATTGATGTCATGTGACAAATTGCTGCTGCCAGAGATCTTTGCTTTTTAAATGTAGGTCAACATTGTTTAACTTGGAATTTGATGTTTGACTGCAAATTTTTACAAGTAATTGAAACGAATTGATGATCATATGACAAAAATGCTGAAGCCAGTCTATTTAAAATAATAATTATAGTGAAGTCTATATAATTATAATGTTAACATAAATTCATTAAGTTTCTTACATGAACTTTATTTCAGTATGGAGAGACCTTCACAAGGTTGTGGAGTAGCAGTGACTTTTCGGGATTCCTGGCACGCGAAATATTGCAGGCTCCAATCACAGTACAACGATATGTTAAGGATATCGGGACGCACCAGAGTATCGTGAACGAAGACCTGCCTCCACGGTTATCTCTTCGCCGGTTAGGTTCCCATGTGTTCGTAGTATGGTTTATAATTGGCTACATTATTTTTAAATTCTCTTCTTGCAGTGGTATATTTTATATTTTCTGCCTCGTAATTGTATGGTTTCTTTTTGTGTTGTCAAAAGCAACAATAAAACGACTAAAATTATCAATGTAATGATCATCAACTTGTATTTATATTAATAAAAATATGTTTATATTTTATAAATTGCTTTTATTACTCTTCCCCACTCCCCACCCCAATTGTAAGAATATCAGATGTATTTAAAAAAGTGGATAACTGCGAGTTGAACTCGCATGCAGAGGGTTCCAAATGATGATTATGTTATTTGTGGTGTCAACAGTTTATTCTAAAAATATGTTTTAAGATTTTTAATTCACAAGGTGGTAGAACCAGTTTAGTTCGACCAGGAAGATGACCGCCACCCTCATAATCCTCGGTGAAGCAATTATTGTGAAGTAATTTGGCGACACACACACGAGGCGAATAGCTCAGTCCTCAGGGGTAGCAAACTTAGGCCAAACTTAGGTATGATTTAATTGTACTGGGGGATGTGACCGCTTGCCATCGGGTGGACTGCGAGCTCATTTGCTACTTGTATACGTTAAAAAGAACTCACAAAAACAAACGACACTTTCCCAAGAATACAAAGTAACATTGAACTAGAAAATAATATCAATTTGGGCCCAGTAATTTGGCGATACAGTTCCACTTAAACGTTATTGATTCTGTATTATATTCGTTTTTCATGATTACAGTAAAAATAATAATACATGAATGTATTTTTACATCATTTTTATTTATTTTTACAATAAAACAAAGCATCAGCGTATTTAGCGTAATAATAAGACTGGGTATATGCCGTTATAATTAGTATGTCGGATGTTACTGGCATCTAACGACAGGAAGTAGAACTTAACGTACAGCGGCTAATGGTTTTAGTAGACAAAAGGTTTTTGAAAATTACTACAGCACAAGTAATAAGGTAGATATTTTCACAAATCCCCGCTACATAGTTTTGTAGCTACAATAAATTTCTGGAGTCGGGCATATGTGGTTGATGGCAAACGGAATTATTTTCTATATAGTTGCCGTTGTCTCTTTTATTTTAAAGTCTAAAGTTCGAGTCGAGAGTACGAGTCACGACTTATCATTACTTCTACAGCGTGATCTTAGGCACGATACCGGCGAGGCACTGTAAGAGCAGTCCAATTTGGAACCAACGGAATCAACAGTATTTCTTAAGCGTAAGCTTTGGCACGATGTTCATCGCAGCGAGTTCCTGGAACAGCAACTTGCAGGCGTACGGCATCTCGACGGTGGCGACGGCGGCGGACGAGCGGCACGCGCGGCAGCCGTCGCGCGCCGCCAGCCGCCCGCACGAGCCGCAGATGTCCGCTAAGAACGCGTCCGACGCCAGCATCAGACGCTCCATTAGTAGCATGCTGTAAACATACAATATGGATATAATTTGTTTCCTCTTTTAATTATTCATGTACATTCCAAAGAAAAATGTATGAAACGTGTATACAGGCACTAGTTATTAACTTATAATGTAATGAAAATACGTAAAGAAGGCTGTCTTCCAAATGTGTTTCGTAGTCACTACTGACACTTTAAAATATGATAAATACATACTAGTAGGGGAGTTGAGGACATTAGAATTAATTTATGATATAAGAATACGAATTGACGGAGTAATAGCACAAAATACAAATTTAATTTTAAGCTTGTCAGAAAAGCTAAAATCAAGCTAGGCCACTGATTCTAGCAGCCTTAAAGTGTCCTTGGGCGGCAGTGATCACTCACTATAATGTAGACTGCATGTTTTCAAATGTTTAATTGCGGTTTACCCTACTGGATTTTACGGCTTCACCGAGATTTATGGCGTACCAAGTCTCAGCCAGGTAAGAAGAACTGGTCGTGGACTTCAAAGTACTTGTTTAATAAAGTGCAATTAATCTCACCTAGCGCCATAACCGATGAGACAGTCGCGCTCCATCTCGCCGAGACGCAGGCCGCCGTCGCGCGAGCGGCCCTCGGTGGGCTGCCGCGTGAGCACGGCGCGCGGGCCGCGAGCGCGCGCGTGCATCTTGTCCTGCACCATGTGCTTCAGTTTTTGATAGTACACCTGTGTTACGACACGGCTCGGTTATCTAATGAACATTATATCAATAATATATTCTTTATTGTACCCAAAGTATTACACGGAAAAACAAGTCACATACAATTAAATAAAACATAAGGCTATCTTATCGCTAAACAACGATTTCTTCTAGACAACCTAGCAAATTGGAGTTAAAGTAAGAAAGAATAGAGGAAGAGGCAGGATGCAAATATTTAAAATAACAGTATTTATTATAACAGTATAAACATTATTGTTTGTATGCCTGTGGTTTTTTTTATTATTTTTAAGATGCTTTTGAGAGATTGCACTCGCTTTTATTTTTAATAATATTTTAAATAAACAGATATAATAAAAAACTGTGTAGAGCATATAGGAATCAAATGTAGTTTTCATTACATTATTTTAAGTACTGTAGCATTTAAATTTCTATATATCCTTTCATTTCCCAAAATAAACTACTAATATTGTTACGAATATTGAATAGTTTTTATTAAATATTATTTACCGAACACATATTCTACATAACTTACTTTACAGTGAGAAAATTAACAAAATGCATAAGTCACACACTTTATACATATACAAATCATAATCATTCTGAAAAATAACTAATATTGGTCTCATAAAAGCTTGTATAACTGACCAAGTCCATAACCCGCTCAGTATTAAAATGCTCAAGTAAATTGTTCTAATTGTTGGAACTTGTTCCATTAAAAAAAGAGAATAAAAGATGGCAGGTTTTTTGCAATACTTGTTCGTGTTACTTACCGGTCCTGAATAAATATAAGCTTCTAAAGGTTCTCCAGTCAATCCTGAGTAAAATATGTCTTTCCCGTGATAGTTGTATCCATGCTTCTCTAATTCTTTGCAAACGTCTCTTACTTTCGATCCCCCAAATGCTGTGCCTGGCAAAGTAATTATATGATTTAGTAACATTCCTAATGTAACAACGTTCCTATAAGTCTATTAAAAATAAGTTAAGAAGTCGGTATACGTGAAAAATTTAGATTCAAATACTAAGTCATTTTCATTTTGCACATTCGATAATAAGAAATATACACATAACATAACTATAAAAAACATATTCAAAATAGATTACCATAATGAAATTTTCCTTCCATCAATCCCGCTTTCCCCGCCAATAATTCAATTGTTTTCCCTACTGTCATTCTGGATGGAAATCCGTGAGGATTCATAATCATATCTGGGCAAATACCTCTGTCGTTGAAAGGCATGTCTTCCTGCTGAACGATAAGACCAGTCACACCTTTTTGCCCGTGCCGGGAACTGAATTTGTCACCTATCTCTGGGACCCTTGTTTGCCGTAGCAATATTTTTATAAGGAATGCTTCTTCGGAATTTGATGAGACCATCACTTTTTCTATGTACGACTCCACCGGGCCCTTGTATGTAATTGGAACATCTTTGTATTCCACTTGTTGCGGTTGATTCTGGCCGATAGAATTTAAAGTCGCGAGGGGCATTTGTTTATTTATCAACACCTGTCTATTTTCCACCATTTCTCCAGGCGCGGCGATCCCATCAGTATCTAAGATTTCGTGTGATTTAATCACTTTACCAGTATTTCCATCTCTGGATGGACCTAAAATTCTGTCTGAAGTTTGATTGCTATGCCTCTTCATCGTGGTTTTCGCGCTTTTATAAACCAAACATCGACCATATCCTCTGTCTATAGAAGCCCTGTTAAGAATTAACGCATCTTCTATATCGTAGCCGCTGTAACTCATGACCGCTACCGTAGCATTCTGTCCAGCCGGTAACTTATCGAAATTAGTCAATTCAATCGTCTTTGTCTTGACCATTGGGCATTGTGGATAGACTAAGTTGTACATCAACGTATCAATTCGATTTTTCTGGTTGTATCCAATAGTGCCTGCGAATTTTATAACATGGTTTATGAGAGGCTTATAAATATTGGTTAGAAACAAACAAAATATTGCAAATGTTACTCACCCATAGCCTGTTTACCCATAGCACATTGATAGGTATTCCTAGGACTTTGATTGTGGTGTGGGTAAGGAACGAGGCCGGCACAAACGCCCAGAATAGTGAATGGCTCTATTTCAAGATGTGTTGTCACGTACGGATCGATCTCCTCCTCACAAGTTGCTATGTGGCTATCATTTTCCTCATTCACGTCCAGATATTCTATTAGGCCATCATTAAGAAAATCTTGGAATTTTCTAATGCCTCTGTTTAGTTCATTAATATGTAGTTGTTGTACAAGCGGATAACCTTTCTCCACAATAATGTATGGCCTGCAAAGTCTACCACCGTCGCTGCAGATGTATACTGTTCTCTGATTGTGGTTTGGGTAAATAGATACGAAAGCAGATATAAGGCCTCGTCTTCTAAACATTCTGAATATTTTTATAAGTTTCTTATAATGTCTTGTAACGCCTAAAATATTACCTGGAAAGTATAACATTTGGAACATAAAGTAAAATATTTTTACCTAATGTAATGATTCTTCTAATTAAATCAATTTCATTAATTCATGAAATATCCTTAAATTTAGATATAAGTTTAAATTTTCATGCATAAAAAACTGATAATATTTTTATGAAAAAAAATGTATTACCATTTAGAAACACCAAGTATACAGCTGGGTGGTTAATTTCTTCACCACCTAATAATCTAACATCCTCTACGCCAGCATTGCAAGCCAATCTAGCTATCGGTTCCTCTGAGCATTCAGTTGTTATGTGTGTCATTAACGCCAAATTTTTCACAAGACCGCAACCTTCGCCTTCAGGAGTATCAGACGGACATAGCATACCCCACTGCGAGGGCTGAAGTGAGCGAGGTCCAGATACCTTCCTGGTTTTCTCAAACTGTGAATTAACTCTCGTCATCATACCCAAAGCGGATATATAACTCAAACGACTTAAAACTTGCGTTACTCCATGCCTCTCCATTTTAAATCTTTTGATTGTCCAGTTACCCTATAACAATTTTAATAATTACGTCTTTAGATGCCCGCAATAGTTTAAAAGTTAACAGTATTTAATTAACTTGAACATAAGAAGTAATAACTTACAGAAGAAATAGCAGTGAATAATCCATTAGCGATTAAATCTGGCCTCATGTGCTTCACAACATCGAATGGTGCTGCTTTTACTTTTGGTATTATTTTATCTGCTATAGACTTCAGTTCCCAGTTGAATCTTTTAAACAAATCTTCGAACATGAGAGCTAGCAAGGAACCCGCCAATTCAAGCCTCTTGTTTCCGTAATAATCAGGGTCATCTATTGCAGATTTATTAGACTCTGCCTCAATTACTCTCTTTACCATAATAGCTAAATATATTGCTTTAACATAAAAATTGTAGTTCTCTACTGCTACGTGAGCCAAGATGGTTGTTGCCAATAAATCACGGGCTTCATCAACTGGCGTGCGGAATTTCGCATTTGATGTCTGAAATCTAATATTAATAATAAATTAATTTGTTCTGATGAGAAAAGTGCGTTACGTAAGTAGTACCTATCTATAAAGTCTGATTAAATTACTTTGCAAAACATTGACCGATTGTTGAAGAGTCGTTTATTTATGACGACCCTCCCTGATGATGCTGTTGTGGAGCAAACACGTGCTGGTAAATAAGACATAGACGAGGATTCTTGCAAAGAAATATAATCTGACTTTCTAAACATGAATTTCCGCAAAGTAACGCCTGTTACTATTGACTTTTTTGGTACTTATCTATTATTTTCATAGTATACCATAATTATTAATTTAATTGAGATGTCATAATCAACGAACATCATAATCAAAGAATACTCCAGTATTCCTTGATTATGATGTTGGTGGAGCTGTTGGTGGATGTTAAATGTTGTTGACAAATGATTGCTCTCAGATGAAATAGGTCAAATGAAACTCATAAACTAACAATATAGTTGTCTATCTAATTGATTGAGTACATAAAGAAGGTGTCAGCAGAACTTGAATGTACTTTTATTACAGAGTCTTTCTAAGTAAATTACCTTTTCACTTTTAACTTGCTACCAATATATGCGAGTGCCTGATTTTGTGTAAAGATTTTTAAGCTATGGCACTCCATTATACATGGTGCCATTTTTTTAGCTATTGAATCTTCAGTACCAATAAGTTGCATTATTTCCTGATCGCTACAAATTCCCATTGCTTTGAAAGCCACGGCAATTGGTATGTCCTGGAAAAGGATGCATGGTATAAATATATGCCCATACCTTATTTAAAATTAGATTTATCATATAAAGGTAGCAAACGGGCATGCAGTCCACCTGATGGTAAGTGGTCAATGCTGCCCATGGACATCAGTAATCATCCCCAAGTATGATTAAATCATACCTAAATTTGATCACAGATGCGTTGCTACCCCGGAGGCCTAAGATATTCGCCTCATGTAGAAGTATAGGGTATAGATTGATGTGTGATAAAGTTTTTGAAATTTATCAATTACACATGACATGTTTGGTACATTACATGCATTTTATTTTTTAAACTTACATCAGAGAGTGCATTGTGCCTTAGAACATATTTTCCATGTTTCACTATGACATTTGTTCTAGTTTTCTTCTCATGGGTGGAACTCGTGACTTGACACTGAATGGCTCCTTTGAACTCATCCACTATCATTCTGTTTCTTGATAACTGCTCTTGAATCAAGATCACTTTTTCCTGACCTAAATGGATATATAGATTACAAATAAATAATATTATAATACATATTTATACTTTCACTCAAACAAACTAGAATTCATCTCATATTATGGACACACACATCAAATGAATTAGACACAGATCTAGAACAAGAAAAATCTAAATTCATCAGTCAGATATCTGTTTAAAAGGGAACTTTTACACCTTGTGAGTTATATAAGATATTATTTTGGAAATATAATATTATAGACAACTATATTTATAACTACATTTCAACAACTACATCTATTAATCACAATTTATTAAATAATACCTCGGATAATAAAATAACCACCAGGATCATGTGGGCACTCATTTAGTTGGGACAGTTCAAAATCAGTTTTATTTGTTAGTACACAGTTTGATGATCGTAGCATAAGTGGCATCCTGTAAAAACAATGATTAAATATTGTAAAATAACATTAAAAGCCATCAACTTCTAAAGTAAATGAAACATATGTGAAAAATTATTCACATCTACATGAGATTACTAGAAATAGCTATGGATAATTTATAAAATTCAATCATACCTGCCAATAAGCTGTTTGTTTTTAATAACTCTCTGGTTGCCCCTTATATATTCAATGTCCACAGTTATAGGAGCTGAGTATGTCATATCTCGTAGTCGGCATTCATGAGGCGTAGTTGGTTTTGTTATATTGTACCCTTCTTCTAAATCAGGAGTACCCACATAAGCATTCAAATATTTTATGTAAAATAAAGGATCTGCATCGCAGAAAACTTTTTCATTTGCTTGCACAATTTTCTTTATTTCAACATTTATGAAATAATTGAATGAGTCAATGTGTTGCTTGACAAGGCCTTTTATTTGTAAAAACGATGGGACCAATTTCCATTTGTCCTGAAAAATTTAAATTCATGTGAAAAATATTGTTATATTTATCGTTTGCTCAATTTCTTCCTGTATTATTTTTAAATATTCATAAATTATTTTGGTTTAGAGAGGTAAAAATATGCCGATAATCTGTGACATTAATGTGTAGATGAGTTGAAGTAGTCTCATACTTCTATTTTCTTAATTTTTACGTAGTCTTATAAGTACATGTGGTACATGTTTATGAAATACTTATTAGTGACCACATATGGTCTTTTTAGATAGCAGGTTAATTCTTTTCTGTTTTTAAAATTTAAATACTCTGATAACAATTTCATTGTAATATGGAGATAGATAGTTTTAGCTTAAACAAATCAAATTGTTAAGGGACCAGATTATAGACACCGGCAAATTTATGAGTATTTTTAACAAAATGTGATAATATTAAGTACGACTAACCTCTAATGTTTTTATGGGTTCCCGTAGACCTTTGGCTGCATCCCAATCGTTTTGTCTCTTATTTAATTCTCCCATTCTGATGATACACTTAAACTATTCTTTGAGATTTATTTAATTTTACTAAAAACTTAAAAAAAACATTTGTTTAGTTGCTTTCGGCTTCTTATACCTGTCAAAATCACAAATATTTAAAAGTGCCTTCCAGTAAATAAGTGTATAATCTATGGTGCCTTCCCTCTTTCTGTCAATGTCACAGTGTCACTGTCATTGTCAGTTTACACATGATCTGCATTGATCAAATTAGTGTTGTAAGATATTATTTGTTTATCGATATTATTGTGTTATAGTACTCTATGGTTCATGGCCTAGAAAATCGGTTCTAAGTCATAATTTCGATACGGTTCATTTATGAGAGTACTTACATTACTCCCACCTTATGACCACAGGATAAAGAACAAATCAGACCTGTATGAGCTTATTGATTATAGCGATATATTATGATAATTATAGTTATTATTTAAATGTCATGTAAGTCACGTTAAACCAATCTATTTATAGACTGTTTCGTTTCGATTAGTATTAGTGTTCTGTACAATTTTTGTCTATGGTGAGAAAGAAAAACTCAACTCTTCAGAGTTTGAGTTATTTTAGGAAATAAATTGATTATTTATATTGAAACAAACCGCTTACTTTAAAACATTTAGGCAAACATTAGTTAATGTACTTATAACACAATGACATGATATTTATTCCAAGCAAAATAGCAAAATGGTGTACGAAACCATACCGCGAACAGTTCGCATAGTATTACTTGGAGAACCTGGAGTTGGGAAGACCTCTTTGATATTATCGTTAGTCACAGAAGAGTTCAGTGATCATGTCCCACCTAAAGCGGAAGAAATCACGATTCCGGCGGATGTTACTCCAGAGCAAGTACCAACGAACATAGTAGATGTATGTCGTAAGTAACCCGACCAGGAAATATACGTAACCTTTTGATTTAATCGCAATCCGTTTTTAGCTGTAATCTCATTAATGTTGTTATATAAAAACTCATTTTCCAGTGTCAGAACAAACGCTAGAACAAGTGGGGGACGAAATAGTGAAGGCTCATGTAATATGCATTGTTTTCTCAGTTGATAGACAAGAAACACTGAATAAAGTAGCTTCTTACTGGCTGCCGTTTGTGAGAGACAATAGCCCGGAAGATTACAGGAAGCCAGTTATTCTAGTTGGAAACAAAATAGATTTAATAGATTATTCTATTATAGATGTAAGTGACCCTCTACAATCTATTATTTTTTTATTTATTTATCATATCTCTACACAATTTGAAAGTAGTAATAGTCTGGTGCAATATTTCTAAGCTGGTGGTCCCCGATAGCTCCGGAGGTACTGAACCCAGAATGAGAATTCAATTGGTTAATAGTATGCAGTCACAAACATAATAGTAATAATTTTAAAGTGTTTTGCTAATTTTAATCACTTTTTCTCTATACAACCACAGTATATAGTTTATTTGACCCCTAAACATATGGTGGGCATAGCAAAACTTGTCACTAAAAGGTAAAGAACTGTTACGAGCACTATGATACTTTCAAACTAATAAAAATTGAATCGCCCAATGGAAAGGCAATGTATATATGTTATGTGCAAATCAAGAACAGGAATAAGTGTGGCTATCTTTGGTGGTATTCATTTCAGAGTGGCTTTCATGTGGCCCATCAATAGTAATGGGTTAATTGTGTTGATAGAACTTGTAAATGTCATTTATATTTATTTATATTTTCATAGAACATATGGGACATTGCTGAAGAATATCCAGAAGTGGATAGGTGTATAGAATGTTCAGCGAAGACTCTAACAAATGTTTCGGAAATGTTCTATAATGCACAGAAAGCAGTATTACACCCCATTCATCCTATTTATTGTATTGAAGAACAAGAGGTAACTATTAATAATAATAAAAAATCAAATAGGCGGTAAAAAGACTCTTCATGATTCATTGTTGATGATTTTTTTGTTCTTGGATTTTGCTGTTTATTTATTGAAACCCTTATTTGCAGTTAACTGAAAGATGTAAAAAAGCTTTATCAAGGATATTCAAAATTTGTGATTTGGATGGCGATGGACTACTTGATGATTATGAAATAACAATTTTCCAAAAGAAATGCTTTGATACACCTTTACAATTGCAGGTAATGAAAAATTCTCTTGTAAAACTAAAGATCAAGTCAATATTATGTATAATCTAATAGGCAAATATTGTAAATATAATTTAATTATTATTGAGATGAATATAATAGGAAAATTGTTAGTACGAAATGAGAGTGCATCTCAAAAATATTATGTTTTTGAACTATTCATAATCTACAGCAGTGATCAGCAAGAGTTTTCAGCAGCAGAGAGAGATCAGCAGCAGCAAGGGCTGCATAATGGCAAATTAGAGCAAAAATAGCAAACAAGCAAAACAAAAGCAGAATAAATGTATTCACTGATGTAATGTTTGTATGTAAATTATACTATACATTTCAGGTTTTAGATGAAGTAAAATCGGTAATTGCACAAAATATAGCAGGTGGAATAGAAAATGAATGTATAACAATGAAGGGATTTATTTTCTTGCATTGCTTGTTCATACAAAGAGGCCGAAATGAAACCACCTGGACAGTACTGCGCAAGTTTGGATATGATGAAAGTTTAGAAATGACTCACAGTTATCTATATGCAAAGTAAGTTTAACCTTAATCTTGAGTTTCCACCAATACATCTGTTCAAAATATTTTTTCATTTTCATATAATATAAACTTTCATTTCATATTATATTTGCCATTAATATGAACAGTGACATCCATATGAGTACTTTCAATAATGTTTCAATATTTATTTGCTTTAATTAGATGAGATAATAATGTGAGATTTTTATATAATTAATACTGATAAAAATTAAAATTTAATTATCATTAACTTTATCATACTTTTATCCACATTATACATAAAATGCTATGCTGAATATGAATTTACAAAAATATTTTTTACTTAATTTTAGCATTAAGGTGCCTGTAGGCTGTACTTCAGAATTATCATATAAAGGCCAGCAATTCCTGACACAATTATTTGAGAAATATGACCGAGACAAGGATGGTATGCTAAACCCAACGGAACTGAAAAATGTATTCTCATGTTGTCCACGAATTCCATGGCATAACCTGCGATATACAGTTCCAACAAATGATAAGGTATAAGAAACCAATATATTTTCATTTGGATATCCTATTCTTTTTCAATAGTACAGAAATGTTGATAGTGGTTGGGACACACTTAAAGTTTAGAGATTTTTTATATAACGTAATTATTTTATATAATGCTAAAGCTACTAAGTTATAAATTTTTAAATAAATTTAAAGGAAGAAGAAGAGGAGAAGGACGTGTTTACTTAAGACTAATGAATTACTAATATAAGAGGTGCAGACATTATTTTTATTATCATTCTTCATAGGGCTTCCTGACACTTCAAGGTTGGATGTGTAGATGGACCTTGATGACCTTACTTGATTTGCAAAATACAAGTGCCTACCTAGCGTACTTAGGGTACAATTTTCTTGAAAATGATACTCAAAAGTCTGCCATACATAGTAAGTGTCTTTGTGTTTACATTACCCAAATTATATCGTTTTTATTCTGCAACCAATATACATGTTCTTTTGATTAAATAGTTCCTCCAATATGCAAAATTGATTATTACTAATTGAAAATATTTTTTATTTTTTAACAGTAACTCGCGATAAGAAAGTGGATATCGCCAAAAAACAATCGAGTCGTAATGTGTACCAGTGTCATGTAATTGGTCCGAGGTCTTGTGGCAAAACATCTATTTGTAGGAGTTTTTTGGGAATAGCCCATAAGGTGAGTACAACATTACTATTATCTATACATATAATAAAGCTAAAGATGGTCGAAAGTCTGTACATGGAATATATTCAAAAAAAAATTGGCTGGGGATACTTAAGATCGATAACAGAACACGTTTCAACAGGTTTTACAATTTTTGTCTGTTTATCGGTTTGTCTGTTTATTTGACCGCGCATCACGTAAAAACGATCCCCGGCCGTGTTTTAAGCCATAAAAATTCAACCCCTAAAAGGAAGGGTAGCGGGCGGAGCCGCGGGCACAGCTAGTGTTTATATACCTGTTAAACGTAAAAATTCACATACTTCATTAAAGTCTATAAAAAATGTTAATTAACTGTCGGATGATTCGTATATCTTATATAATCTGCCAATCTAACCATCAAGGTTAGATTGGCAGCAAGGGTAATTAGTAACAGTATTTTTAAACTTGTTGGTGAACTTTGAGTTTAAAAGTTTGTAACGAGGAGTTGTTTCCTAGTAATTGTTTTTATTACGCTAAAAATCTTGTCAACC
>DWNR01000504.1:0-19350 GCA_018250455.1 Polygonus leo | reverse complement strand
GAACTCATGTTGTTCGACCGGGGAGGTACCACCGCTACCCTTATAATCCTCCGTGAAGCAATTTATTGTTTCTCGGTTTTACGAGGCGTGGTTGCCGGCTATACTTAAACGCGAGGCAAACATCTTAGTCCACAAGGGTAGCAACGCATCTGTAATCAACCTCAAGTACGATTTAACCGTATTCGGGGAATATCACTAATGTCCATGGGCAGCAGTGACCACGTAACTTTAGGTGGACTGCATGCTCGTTTGCTACCTTAAGACGATAAAGAAGTAAGACTTTCAAAGGTTGATGAGAGATGTCTATGGGTTTCCATACCTCAAGTAACAGCCGTCGATCCTTGTCCTCCGGCTTGAGCTCGAAGGTCAGCGTCTCGTTCCACACGGGGTTCAACGAGTTGCGGATCGTCTTGGTTTTTTTCTTCACTGTTTCCGACTCCGGGATCAGCTTGATCTTCACGTAGGGATCCGAGAGCCCGTTCGGGTCCATCGGGATTAAGTTCCGCCCTTGTCTAACTGGTGGGTGAAAAAAATATTTGAACAACCAACTTTTTTTTAAGCTAAACTCTGTTGTAGTCCAGTTTAACATTAGGGTAGTAAACTAAGCATTCTTATTGACATTTATATTCAAATTGATGTCCTAGTTATTAAACGTAATGAAGGGAGAAAATAAGAAACGATTTTTCACTAAAACATATTCATTTGGAAAGCTTGTATTAAATTAAAGTAAAATGGACCTTAAGTACAAAAATGTTAAGTTTTGATAATAATTTCCATTTTCCGTTCCAAGAAATATGATTGCATTGCATTGTAAGTAAAAATATTTTCCTGACTTGACTGAAACTAAGAATAAGAATAAAAATGTTCTTACTTTATAATACTTAACTTTCTTAAGGCATACAAAAGCGGAAATAAATTCTTAAATTGCATTTACATTAAGCCTTTGAAACTTGTAGCGCCCAGAGAATGTAATTTTCTCGTACTTTCCTGTGCCGACGATACGAAGTGCAACTTTTACTGGAAACTGCAGATCAAAGTTTCCAAGTATATTTAAATGGGAACGAAATTTAATTGGCCTTTCGAGAGTACGAGGTGCTAGAAAGTAGAATAATTATCTTGAATTTTCAAGACATACTTTTCTCTTGAAAAGGAGATAAATCCGTCTTGTGTTGTGTTGTTTCTGTTTCGTGAGGACACGTGTATAAAAAGTCAATACATCGACCTAAGAAATCTTCTTGACTTTCTTTATGAGCCATAAAGCATGTATGGTTTTTCAGAAGCATGGTTTCCAATGACACTTGTACAAGCAGACGATTAAAATAATCCTTAGTACTAGAAAGGTATTTGTGATCAATTTTCAATAGTGACTAGTGAACTTTCTTTCCTAGTTTTGCCTTAGACGTGAGGCTATTGGGACCACTTATCAACAGGTATACTGTTGCTTAAAATAAAATGCTAACATATAGTTAAAATTTCACGTTTTTAGCAAGCACATCATTGCAGCAGTTTCATAAACGAGATGGTCATATCAATCAAGAACAACCTATATAAAAAATTGCCACAGTTTCAAAGAGAAATTAGGGCAAAGCCATTTTTGTATCTAAAAAACTTCTTTCCTATGGAGATAAGACCACCAAGTAAACATTATAAAAATGTTGTTTGCTGTTGGTTAAGCAGTTCTTGCTAAACTGAAAAACTGTTGTATTCTCCTCCATCCTAGGCTAAATTATTATACTTAATTATCTTACTTTCGACAATGAAATCTGTTGTTTCCTCCACTATCCTAAGCTAAAGTATGATATAAGATTATCTTACTCTCGACGGTGAGTTTGTTCCCAACGCACTCGATGGCCAGCTCGATGCGCCCGCGCCGCTCCGTGTGGTCGCACCCGCAGAGGTTCGGCACCGACTCCTCGCAGCGTTTGTGCACGTTCATGTCGCATACTGTTACAGTTTTTTAAGTATAGTTGTTGACATTGGTACCAGAATAGTTTCATAGTTTTGGTTTAATTTACAGGTGAGAGTAGAAGTACTTGGTGTGTCCTGTCTACAATTCTGGATTTATCCTGAGATCCCTAGATAATCGATATATAATCTCGAAATCCCGGCGTTAGAAAAAAGAGTCGGAATCGGATTGTCTCAGTGAGTATCACTTCCATATTCTTTATGTATATATGTATATGTAAACATTAGAATTGCGGCAATGTTTTGTTTTATACATTTTTCTACGGCCCAAACCATGTATTAAGTCAAAATTTTTGAACGAATATTTGTAGTCTTTAAAAGCTGTTATGATCCCTGCACTAAAAGTTTTTAATCAAGTTAATAGGGAGAGTGTTTTCCATTAAGGTATCTTCAGTGATAATATAAAATTGTCGTAGTACTGAAACTAATTTAACATTTAACTAAGTAACAATGCCTTTTATTGGATTAGTGTAGATCTAGGACTCAAACTCGAAAGTATTTCAAAGAACAATGAAAACACCTTTTCAATTAATGAAACTTTCTATCTAAAGCTACGTTTATTTCAAAGAAGTTTTACTGTAAAAATGAAATGGCTTAATGCGATTAGGTACTTGTTTCATTGAGAATTGAATAAGGAACGACTATAAAAGTAAGGAGGCAATTAGAGTATCAGCATCAGATTGAGAAGAATCTGCCGCAAAATCCCTAACATAATTTAACTTTCATAATAACACAGTTCATTGTTTAAGTCTAATGTCTAAATTATATCGCTCATCGTTCATCTATTCGCAGTGAAACAAGCAAGTAATAATATTCATCATCATTTCTGAAAGTGGAACTGGCTTGACCGTATAAAAATGAAAAAGAAACCAGACTCACCTGCAGAAGAGCAAGAAAGAGAACAATGACATTTTCAACGGGGACACAATAGAAGAAAAGCAATTAGAAAGATGAAAGCTATGTGTGACCAAAGAAAACCAAGTTTAGTGCATTTGTGAAAAGCAAATTCATGAATACAATATACTAAACTTTATAGATGATTTATAGGAAATAGAAATTGATAGCATTAAAATACAAATTAAATCTTTTTCTATTATAATATAGTTCTGTAATCTGTGAAATGTAACTTCCTATTTAGAATACAGTAAAGCCATTGTAATTGAATATGACGATGTTTAAATTAACGCAACTGATAAATTCCAAGTATAAATTGCCATTTAGTACAAAAACAGACTCATCTACTCGGTATAATTCTTTGGCATCCGACAATTGAAGTTTAATTTCAAAAGTTATTAATCATGTCAATGAAAAGTTAGTCTGTGTACTCGTATAACTTGGCCTGAAGTTGTATTAATCCAAGTCTTTGGAAACTTTATTCCACTATAATGGAGAGCTTATGAAGAAAATATGGTATTAAACTATAAGTAAGATTGTTGAAATGATTCAGTATTGTAAAGTTACATTCAATAATACTCTTATTGTTTCATAAAAATACAAATATCCAATCAAACAATCGAGTCAAATGAAACGTGATTTAATTAGAACAAAAAAATTCCGACTAACTTCTGAAAAATTGGGTCGTTGCATTTAAAAATTGTGAATTGAAATTCAGCTTCAAAACTAATACGTGTTTTGGGTGGAATAGTAAAAAGCTTCGGCGTGTGTATTTTCCACGAAAAAATTAAAAACAAAGAGAACTGTTGTTGTTTTCAATATTGAACGATTAGCAAATTTTCAACATATTTTATCTAGGGCAATCGTTGTACTATATACCTAGTAAAATATGGTATGGTATGCAGTCAAATTAATTATATTAAAACTGATCCCAACATGCCTAATCCTTTTAAGGAAATGAATAATGTACATCATACAATGTCTAGGTTTAATAATGCAGCACTAAATATTTGCGTGGGTCATTCGTCACAATACCGTTAAGGGATAATGTATGTAGCCTCGTCACCGTAATAGGATGAGGTTTATTGGTTTTGTCACATGTTATGAACATTAGCATGCAGGATGACATATTAAGAGTACGTGATGGCTTACTTAGATTGCATGCAACAGTTGATTCAAAGCGATATTTCTATTTTTTATTAACTTAATTAACAAATGAATATACCTTAAGTTATGTATAACCATTGATAGCGGACATACGACGCCATTAACTTCAAGATATAGTAGGAGACCTTTCATAGACGCTTCCCCCATAGTTATGTTAATACCAATAAAATACTTTATTATACATAATGTGTCAATTAAAGATGTACATGGAATGTTTTAGAAAATAATACAACGGAGATATTATGCGACTAAAAATACGTTTTTTAGATTTTTGTCCGTCTTGTCTGCTGACGCGGACTCATCTCATAAATTTTTATGCAAATTTATTTCTTAATCAATCAATTTCGGTCACAAACTGGTACCAGTCGTAGTAAAGACCGTTCGTTTGAAGCCTAATGACGTTCAACTAGCGACCGGCTTCATTCAATCTGTAAAATTGGCGCACAGAAGCAATTCCCACTGCGCCTCGCTTCATCCATCACCTAGTTATGCTCGCTTCGGTTTGATGCCGGCCGAGCATTTACGTACGTGACCTCCACTTTGTCACCACTTTTATCTACTTTTTTAACGCTAACACCGTTTTAGTCGGTACTTTGAATCCATTCTTCATTTTTGTCCTTGTTCTTCACTTTAGATTCAATATTTATCTCTAATATTCAATAAAAAATTTAATGTAATAATTTCTATTATTGAATTGTTTATATAATTATTTATTTGTAGATAGACTAGATCCAATTGCTAATATATGTAAATAAATAAAGGCGGAAGGACCCGAATTTCAACTGTCATTCTTAAAATATCTTTCTAAATTTCAGACCTGAATGATGTAAGTGTTTTGAAATAACGTAGTTTAGATTAATGGAAGGGTAAAACAGAATGCAACTAACTAGAAGCGACAAGTTTACTAAATAATTAACAAGAGAGAAAGACGTGAATAATTACATAAAGGAAGTTTTCAAGCAAGAAGCAAACACAAAAGACGCGTAAAATGCAAATCAAACGAGATCTACAATAGCGGAATTGAACAAGGAATCTAAAGCTCAAACACAAAACAAAATCTAATTGGATTTGCTCGGCACAACGCTAACTTCGATGCTTGCCGTGAAAGATTAATTCAATATTAAAATAGGATTTAGCGAGACGTCGCTCGTTATCCATTAATTCTTTTATCGTGCAAGGATTTGCTGAATTTCTGTTTCGACGGTCATACTTCGAATAGAAATCCGTACGCTGATTAAAATTTGCTTACTGGATCAGTGCAGTATTTCCTTTTGACATCTAACACATTTACGTATACACTTGCAGATCTACTTAATATATATTTCTTAGGCAACATATAAAGGACTATATCCAGTGATTAAATACCCGTGAATTCATTCTCTACGGGGCATGTCAAGGCTCTAGTTTCCTTTGTATTGGAAACTCATTCATTTTTTCATTAGTACCTCCACATTTATATCCTTGTTGGGCCAGGCCGTGAAGCATCGAGCCACAATGGTCACAAAACGTTGGAGCAAGAAACGTCCAATTGTTCCATTTGTGTGGAGCGTACGCAGGCTTTGCAAAAATAAATTACCATTAAAATCCTGTTAGCTACAAATACTGATTTGGCTGGTTTAAAAAACGATAGTGTCTTAGAAGCCGTATTAGAAGCTGAAATAACTAGCATAATGCACATCGTTCAAGATATTCTAGTGTGCGGTTATGTAACAAAAGCGATAATTATAAAATAAAGCGAAGTCCGAAAAAATCTCTAGATTTTCAAACGTGATATTCTAAAGTTTGTGCTATCTTGAACGACGTGATTTTATATACACAAAACCTATAATTTAAAATTAGATAAAGAAATAAAAGAAACTATGCAAGAAAGAGCAATAGTAAAAGTTTAAAAAAAAACATTTGGAAGCACCGCCACCAAGATCGAAAGCTGAAATAGTGTCTAAAAAAGAAAGCGTTAGTCCAAGCGAAGTCGAGCTGCCTTCGGAGCCTGATACCTTGACACTTGAGCCCCTGGTGGATGAGGCCGTAGAGCAGGGAGCCGCAGTGGTCGCAGAAGGTCGGCGACGAATACGTATGGATTTTGAAGTCGTGTTTCGTGCGTGTGTCCTGTTGATCATGGTTGGCACATTGATGGTGGCATCGAACATTTTAGTAATTTATATTAAGATGTACCAGTGAATACCAGTGAACAATTAACGTAACAATACAGTGTGCTAAAAAATCAGGGCTCTTAAAAAACTAACAGACACATGATTGTTAAGTAACATAATATCCGTAATTGACCAGGTTTCTTATGACAATGTGTTTGTTTAGTTATTATGCCCCATGATAAGGATGCTGAAGAAAATATTAAATATTACTAGTAAAAAGTCAGACACTAAATGAATCAGGTTTAGTTACAAAAACTATTGTTATGTTTGACAAATAAATACCCCTTATATTTTGTACGATAATATTTTAATTCAACTGATATTAAATATGTACATTGACGCTAAAAACATTTTTCCTCAAGTAAGAAAAAATAAGAGTCCTAATCCCCTGAAATATTCTGAAAGAAATATATTTATAGGTAAAAACATAATTAACTAAGAAGGATTAACGAAAAGACGGATGGAAAAGGGAAGGATCAGGATGTGTGCCATTTTTCTGTAAAAAAAAAAATTTCATCCGATAATTACCGAAGAAAATCGTTACTAACAAATTAATTTACGACAAGAAAGAAATTTCAGGAAAGGAAAAGCGCTTTTTAATTTGCCCTTCCGTACCGGTTGATTTAATCCGTTTAAAAGATAAATTTAAAATAAGGAAGCAACCGGCCGGTCGTTCCAACATTTATATTGCCTATAAAAATGAAAAATCATTTGTCTAAAAGCCTACAGGTCTTTTAGGTAAGTTTAAATTTTTAGTAGCGTTGTAAGCGAATTAAACCCTTATTTCGTAATTTTAGACGTATGATTAGATGACGTATGTTAAGAGTGTCATTTTGTGAAACAATGATTTTTATACTTTGACGATAGTTAGCACAGATATATTAATGTTAATATATCTGTGATAGTTAGTGTCATTTTTGACGTTTACACGCCCGTAAAGATAAGTTGAAACATACGTGTGATAAGGTACAATTAGTAAGTACATTAATATTGAAGACTGAGATTGACTTTAGTCATTAAGTTTTAATATTAAATAGGTACTACGATTGACTTGACAACTTGTTGACTGTATTTGCCTTAATGCATATTAAATGATTATGTACGCTATGTTTAGACTCAAACCATGCAGAAGTAACATGTGACGTGGTAATCTACACCTACATCTATCTATCTATACATATAATAAAGCTAAAGAGGGTCGAAAGTTTGTATATGGAAGATATTCGAAAAAATAATTGGCTGGGGATAATTAGAATAGTCCGTCCATATCAATCACTATATGTGATAGATCCGATTCGCGTATATGCTTCTGTGTGTATTTTTATGTGTCCATTTTTTTATTTTCATTTGGCTCTTGTTAAATCGCATGCAAATGTGCAGTTCTCTGTATAAATGTGAAAATTGTGTTTATATTTATTATATACAGCACAGCTAGTGCCCGCAGCTCCGCCCGCTACCCCTCCTTTTAGGGGTTACATTTTTATTTCCTAAAACCTGGCCGGGGGACTTCTCGACAGATAAGTCAAGTTTGCATCAAAATCCGTTAAGCCATTTTTACGTGATGCACGGTCAAACAAACAGACAAACAGATAAACAGACAAATATTCTAAAAACTGTTAAAACGTGTTCTGTTATCGATTCTTAGTATCCCCAGTCAACTATTTTTCGAATATCTTCCATGTACAGACCTTCGACCCTCTTCAGCTTTTTTATATGTATAGATTATATTTATAAGTTTACAAACTAGTTCTTTACATTTACATAAAGTTGTTTAGATTTACATTTGCGCATAGATTGTATTTACAAACTAATGGTTTCCACTAAGCGTATTTCCGCTGTAAACGTTACAATTTAGTGTAATTTCTGGTGCACAATTGCTTGTAATTAGTCCGTCTCGAAACGTTGTTTACAGTTATTATGACAACGTGGCTAATATTATTCAGGATTTCCGAGAAAAGGCAATTGTAATTTGTAATTGCATTTTGTATGAAAACATTTAACGTTGGGTTTATTGACAATGTAAGCAATAAAATTTGGTTATATATAAAATTGATGGTTAATGCTGGCCAGTGAGAATTCAACATCTGAATTAATTTTATGATAGTTGCGATATGCATCACAAATTTGCTCATCACAAAATCCATTCACCATCACATTAATCACAAATTGCACATCTCAAAATGCATGCTTGTTTGCAACCAGGAGCATGCATTCTGATGGTAAGTGATCGCTACTGTTCAGGGACTTCAGTAATCATCCCCAAATACAATTAAATCATACCTAAGTTTGATCACAGTTCCGATGCTACCTCTGAGGACTAATGTTCGCTTTGTGTATAAGTGTAGCCGGCAACCACGCCTCCCCAAATCGAAATAATTGCTTCACGAAGGATAATATGAAATGAGTGTAGCGGTGGTAGGTACCTCCCCGGTACTTATTATAACGGGTATTACGACCCATCTGGCGTAATGGTCACCATGCGATCATGCGGTTGGGGTCCCAGTTTCGATTCCCGCTCAGACAAAAATCTGTATGATGAATTTCGATTTGTCCTAGGTCTGGGTATTTGTAAAAGTGTCTTGAGTATATCCATGGCACCCACAACTCAGAATCCCAAAGTCAGGCTTTTAGTGCAGAAAGTGTTTATTAACATAACAAAGAAATACATATATTTTTCCAAAGTACCTGGATACCCTATCGTTCTAATCGCGGTCTATATTTAGCGATGGCCGAATATTTCACCATTACAATCATGCGACCCGTTATTCAATAACAAATTGCCTACCGTTGCCCAAATTATTTGTTATTATCCAATAACAGTATTTAATTTTGAACAAATTCATGGATGATCCATTTGTACTAAAAATATTTTAATTGTATTAGATTTATATTATTCTGATAAATATTGTATTAACATGATATTGTTGAAATATAATGTTAAAATACCAGAAAACCGGTATTCATTATTCAGAAATCTGAATAATAAATATAGGTTTTGTTTGGGTGGGTTTGGGTGTTTCGTATATTCGTCTTTGTAGTGTGATCTAAATATCTATTGAGACATCTTAGATAAAATCGACTAATGTGCCTCAACGCATACCCTTCATATAACTCATTCTTTCGTCAATTATGAAAAAAGTTTGAAAAAAATCACATCTAGAATGTATAACATTTAGTTCATATGGATACTCTAAATAATTACAAGCCATTAGAGCACGGTTGGGCACAGGTCCCCTCTCACAAAGAGAAGAATTAGGCCACAGTCATGTCAAGCTATTATGTTTAATAATCTTTTCTTAGTAATCAATTCATTGATCAACAATGTTATGACATAATCGTAGAGAAATGGAGAAATATTTGCCAACATGCTATTAATGAGGATAATAAATTTTAGGGAAGAGATGAAGCTTTAGATACAATATCAGAACGAATTATCTTTAACGTTAATGGCGCATCATATCAAAGCGAGGACAAGAATAACTACGATACATTTGGAGTTTATGAAATTAATGGTTAAAAACATGTTTGTGTAATATTAAGAATATACTTATTATAAATAAGAAATAAATATCATGTCTTATTTATCGGCTAACCGTACTCTACTATAACCGCAAAAACGCCAAGCTGATTTACCTATAACTTTTACTTCTGTCTTTCAACAAGTGATAATTATTTTTTTTATATCTAAATCTAGCAATAAGGCAGACGGACTACCTGATGGTAAGTAGTCACCGTCGTTTATGGACATTTGCAGCACCAGAAATTATTCATCTTTTCAATCTATACATATAATAAAATTAAAGAGGGTCGAAAGTCTGTACATGGAATATATTCAAAAAGAAGCTGGCTGGGGATACTTAGGATCGATAACAGAACACGTTCCAACATTTTTTAGAATTTTTGTCTGTTTGTCTGTTTATTTGACCGCGCATCACGTAAAAACGGCTTAACGGATTTTGATGCCAACTTGACTAATCTGTCGAGACGATCCCCGGCCGTGTTTTAGGCCATAAAAATTCAACCACTAAAAGGAGGGGTAGCGGGCGGAGCCGCGGGCACAGCTAGTTGTTCATAAAACTATGCGCCATGTTTGGGTGGTTTGATACAGAACTACGGAACTCTTTGAATCCAACTCGCTCTTGTTCCATTTCTCATACAAAGTTTAAAACACCAACAATTTACTAATTAAACTACGGTACTTTGTAAAACGAAGCTGGAATGTTTCGTTGATCTAGCTAAAATATAGTACAAAGTGAGTACTAGAATATTCTGTAACAGTGTAAATTCACGTACGTTTAAACGACAAAGGCTAATTAAACTCGAGGGGCGGCACGCTATCGCGCAGCGCACGCGACCACCAACTTTTATATGATACGACACGACTTTTCTATTGACATAGGCCGTGTCGTATCATATAGGTTGTGATAAACTTTGATAAAAAATAGAAGCCTCAGCGCAACACGCGATCAGGTACATTTATGCGACACGACATTACCTTTGTCAGTAAATAACCATCATACCTCAAAATTTTGAGGTATGATGAGAGATATAAATAACCATCATACCTCAAAATTTTGAGGTATGATGGTTATTAAATTTTGAGGTATGATAGTTTGGTTTGTTACTGACTAACCAAACTATCATACCTCAAAATTTGTCTCGCTTTTGAGTCAAGTCTCGTCTTACAATGAGAAGTATTTGAGTCATAGTCGATTGGGTTGCCGTAGTGCAAATCAGTAGACTTCATGTGGCCTTAAGGCTTTTTTGTTAACCTTAACGGTGAGTCTTCACGGGGCGAGTTTTAGTGTCTGCGTTCTCGTCGTAAGCGTGTAGGATTACCTCCACCGAAAAGGAAGTAATATTTTTTTTAATATACTACAATGGGGAATATTTAGGCAATAGTCTATCACGCTGCACTTCGCACTAACGAGAGTAAATAAGGTAAAAACTCTAGTTAAAATATAGTAGAAAGTGAGTACTAGAATATTCTGTAACAGTGTAAATTCACGTACGTTTAAACGACAAAGGCTAATTAAGCTCGAGGGGCGGCACGCTACCGCGCAGTGCACGCGACCACCAACTTTCATATCATACGATACGACCTTTCTATTGACAGAGGTCGTGTCGTATCGTATAGATTGTGATATTTAATGGTGATGTTTATGTCACTAATAGACGAAAAATTAGAAGCCTCAGCGCAAGGCGCGATCAGGAACATTCATGCGACACGACACGATCTTTGTCAGTTAATAACCATCATACCTCGAAAAATGTCTTACAATGAGAAGTATTCGAGTCATAGTCGATTGAGTTGCAGTAGTGAAAATTAGTAGACTTCATATGGCCTTAAGACTTTTTGTTAATCTTAACGGTGAGACTTCATGGGGCGAGTTTTGGTGTTTGCGTTCTCGCCATGAGCGTGTAGGATTATCTCCACCGAAAAGGAAGAAATATTTTTTTTAATATACTACAATGGGGAATTTAGACAATAGTCTATCCCGCTGCACTTCGCACTAACGAGAGTAAATAAGGTAAAAACCCTAGTTAAAATGTAGAACGAAGTGAGTACTAAAATATTCAGTAACAGTGTGTATTCGCGTACGTTTAAATGAAAAGGCTAATGAAACTCAAGGGGAGGAGGCATGCTACCGCGCAGCACACGCAACCACCTACTTTCATACGATACGACACGATCTTTGAAAAGTATTAAAACTTTTTCATCATCATCATCATAAACATAATTCATTTTTCATCCCCAAGCAACAAAAAACATTCAACCCCAAAATGGAGGGGTAGCGGGCAAAGCCGCGGGCACAGCTAGTTAAGAATATGTATATACTGCACTATCTTTTTGCAATTAAATTATTTATATATTTCAAGACAAATTTAAATTTATTGACAAATCCGTAAACTTGTAATTTATGCCAAGAATGTCTGTGCTCTATGATCTGAGTAGTACATCAGAGTATTAAGACTTAAAAGAGACTGCAGCATTCATCAATACTCAATTATAGGTAGGTGTATACATTCATAAATCCAAAAAATAACAAAGTTTCATTTAAAATTTGTAAGTTTTTAGACCATACGATAAATCGTAAGATACAACTTGTAACATCGTCAATTTCGCTGATGTAGTCGTTGTGTATAAACAGGCTTCGAGTGACCAATTACTTTATAAGCTCATCCAACTAATGCAACATACAGGCACTGTCTTTATAGCATGTGGCTAACGTTTATCGAATATGGTAATTGATTGCGTAATTTATTAACATCAGAGTGTAGGCATAAAGTTTTACGATATACCATAAAGTGGTTTGGCATAACTCGTGTAGTTCGACCGGGGAGGCACCATCGCCATCCTCATGACTCCCCGTGTTTTTTTTTGGTTTGTGAAGGCTTGGTTGTTGGCTACACTTATACGACGCCAACATTTTAGCCGTCAGGGGTAGCATCTATTGTTAACCACAGATACGATTTCTACATTGTTATAAAGTATACATTGTAATCGACGAAGGACTAATTTACTTTCACCTTAATTAATTCACTAACCTAAAGGGGGCATGATAAAATCCGTCCCTTACCGAAGGGTATTAAAAATGGAAGCATTTTACTAGCGATTAACGATTTCAATTAAATTGAGCCATTAAGTGGATTGCTCTTACTGTATATATCATCTTAACTCCATGTTTTGTAATGAATAATAAGTTTAAAAGGCCACACTCAATTTTCTTTTTTTTATTGATCTGTCTCTTTTGACAATTCGAGTTTTATTAAATAGAACTTAAATAATTATTCGCTACTTCGCTAGTCAGAAAAAGCGTCCTTCGAGCTGAATATTTAAAAGACTGTAGAACAATTTTGTATTATCATTACCAGATTACTTATTTAAGAATTCGAAATAACAAACGGACATCAAATATTTTCTGTTGTAAAATTTTATGATCCGTATAGAGCATTGATAGCCGGGTATGACAATTCATGTGTGTGCATGTGTGTGTATGTCCATGGCACCCACAATACAGGGAATACTAATGTGGCGCTATAACTCTACATTAATATCGTGAATGGGCTGCTTTATTTTTTTCAACCTAGCGATAAGACAGACTGGCTAGTCATCGTCGTCTATGGACATAAGTAGCACTATTGGGACCGTCAACGCATCGCCGGCTTTAAAGAGCTTTTACTTTTACCTTAATTAATTCACCAACGTACGAGAGCCTGATAAAATGCGTCCGTCACTCTTCTGTTTTACTAGAGATTAACGATTTCGATTAAATTAAGCCATGGCTTCGTTGAGCGAATTGCTCTTAAAATTCCATCAAGTGTAATGAATAATCAATTTCATTATATAGGTCACACATTGCGTTAACATGATTAAATAATCTATCTGTTCCTTTATCCATGACTCTAATAATAATTATTCATTACTTTTAGATTTAAGTCAGATAATTGGTCCTTCGAGCAGAATATTAAAAAACAGATGGGCAACAATTTTGTATTTGAATAATTTGGTTAATGATTGCTATATTAAAAAATAATGATTGCTTCTTAATTATTCTAAGTAGAAAACGCGAGACGCAGTAGTCACCAAATTGTCCAGACGAGCAGAGTGCCAGGTAGTCAGGCATCTGAATTATGAATTTGAATTTATGTTCTGGGTCTGGGTGTTAGTAAATATTTCTTGTTTCTGTGTGCGTGCGTGTGTTGTGGGTCCATGGCACCCGTAACACAAGTAGTCTTAATGTGGAGCTATAATTGTACATTTTAATCATCGAGGGTCAACTTTATTTTTACCTTAATTAATTTACCAACCTACAGGATCCTGATAAAATGTGTCCGTCACCCATTTTACTAGCGATTAACGATTTCGATTAAATTAAGCCATGGCCTCGTTGAGTGGATTGCTCTTAAAACTCCGTGGAGTGTAATGAAAAATCAATTTCAATATACAGGTCGCACTTTGCATTGAATTGGTTTAATAATCTGTCCTTTTATTCGTTACTGTAATAATTAGTCGTTACATTTACATTCAAAGTCAATCAAAAAATGGCAGTCATCCTTCGCGTAGAATATTTAAAATAGAGTAAAATTTCGCATCAAAAATTCTTTTTAAGAATTTGAAGTACTCGTAGTAATTGGGTATCTAATCTTTGATGTTGTAAAATTTGACAACCCGCGTGGCGCAGTGGTCACCATACCGGTCTGATATACATGCATGTATGTGTGAGCGTGTGTCACACCCGACCTTAAATCAATGAGGAAGGTTATTTTAATGTTTTTTTTATCGAATGAAGGTAGCAAACGTGCATGCAGTCCACCTGATGGTAAGTGGTCACCGCAGCCCATGGACATTTGTAATCATTCCTAAGTACGATTTAATCGTTCAAGAGGTTGACCACAGATGTGTTGCAACCCCGGAGGACTAAGATGTTCGCCTCGTACGTAAATGTAGCCGGCAACCACGCCTCTCCCTACCGAAACGCAAAAAAAATGCTTCACGCATGAAGGTGGCGGTGGTACCTCTCCGGTCGGACTACACGAGTTCTTCCATGGTTACCAGGCTATGATGTGTCGCTATTCTTCTACATTGTGGTCGGAGAGTGGTCATTACTTTTACCTTACTTAATCCACCAACCTACGGGAGTCTGATAAAATACGTCCATTGCGCCAATTTTACTAGCGATTAACGATTCCGATTAAATTAACCCATGGCCTCGTTAAGTAAATTGCTCTTAAAACTCCATCCTCCAAAATAATCAATTAAATTATACAGGTCACACTTTGCGATTCATTGTTTTAGTAATCTGACTTTTTTATACATTACTGCAATAAAACTGTAATAATTATTCATTATTTTTACATTTAAAGTCCGACAAAAAATGGTCCTTCGAGCTGAATATTTAATAGGTAGTCGAGCAATTTTGTATTTGAATAATTTAATATCAGAATTTCTATTTAAGAATTCTAAGTATTAAATGACCATGTAATCTTTGTACAACAAAATTTGATGATCTGGCTCGCAAGATCCTGTATTTGACTCTCGGCCAGGCAGTAATCGTACGATTTTTTTGAATTTGAGCTAAGAGTGTACAAAATTTTATTATATTATTAATCTAAGTTATAGTGTAATCAATATTATATGGGCCAAGATTCACGCTTAACAAAATCATTCAAGATCAGAATCATTCAATCATGATTCATTACTACTCGTGTGAAAATTTAGTTCTACCATATTTTTAGATCAAGACATGTTATTTGGGAATGACGTTTACGTATCGTAATATTTCTCACAGGTCATGATATAACTTATAACGTAATGAAACACAAATCCTGGTATTACCACTTAATATATCAGTTCACATAAGATCATGATATAGACATATAATATAGACATATAATATAGTAGATGTATCGAATGGCATCTCCATCAATACATCTTTAAATTAATATTTGGTATCTAAGAGGTAAATAACAAGTGGAATATTCTCTAACAGGTAAATTTCACTTTATTGACGTAAATACCATTCCACAATTCTACTCTAAATTCGAAGCTGGAAGAGTTATAAAAGTGTCGAAGCCATATTCCCCAATCGGTTCCTATTCTTCAACTTATCAACGAATGAAACTTTTCCGAATTGGTAAAGGAGTGGGGAACTTTCCGTAACTGTTTCGTGAGAGTAAAGGAATCGAATTTTGAAGAGTTGTTCAACGTTTATTTTCGCTTTATACCTATTTACCTTCTTTTCTTGCTGGTACTAAATTGTTCTTGTTTGTGTGGTTTCACATAATTTATATTTCAAGTTTTGATCTTTTTAATTTTATGACTTAAATATTTTGGATATATTCGTATTTATAAATGTAAATTTTTTAGTCAAATTATATTAAATATATTTAATGGCACACTTGGAAAACGGATCAAATGGGAATTATGAAAAACGGACACTAGGAAATTTATTATAGGCACAAATACAAGTGAGAAAAAATGGAATGGGCAATTGATGCAAAACACTTACACTTTTAATTAGTAAAGCTTAATAATAATTTAGATCATGATAATGTAATTTCAGTATGAGATAATGATACTTACGTCGGAATCGGCGCCCTTGTCCGCACCGGGACACGTGAACGACACATATTCGTGGCATCGTTTGTGTACCACGAAACTGCACACTAGAATGAAGAATATAAGATAAATTAATATTACAAGGAACAACTGGTATAGTTAGAGTATTGTACTCCGTTTAAAAAATTAGATCCCATCTGGATCACGGGGTCTCCTGAAGAATTTAAAAATTTGGCTACATTCCACTACGCGCCATGTTGCGAATTATGTAATTGACGAACCTCCTAGACGTGATTTTATAATGTTCTTCTTCACCAAGTTTTAGCAAGTGGATATCAAGTTCCAATACACCCATAGCTTCTAAAAGTTAGAGGCACTTGTGAGGTAGAATCATGAACATTAGTCTACAAGTGGTTATAGTTTATCTACAATATTATGTCTAGTTGACTTTAAGGTGATTGCGAATCCAAGAAATTAAATACAGGATCCTAAATTCACATGGAAAATAATATGATAGACGAATTATATTTGTTAATTTCTATCATCATTATTGTGTTTATTCTATTGTATGTCACTTTTCAGAATCAATGTTAGACTAGAAATCTTTAGTAATAGACCAGTAACAACACTGGTTAGTGTTCTTCGTCGATTTAATGGTGTCACAAAATAGTTCGTATAACCTACTTCAACTTAACCCTAAGATTAATTTTGATAGTACTCTAAGAACTTACCTTGACACTGGAAGCCTTGTTTTCCAAAACCCCTGTAACAAAACAGAATTCTTGTTAGTTTTTTTATCATCTTTATCATCATCTATCTCAGATAATTACAGCGCCATATATTATCTGACTGGTGATACAAACTAACAAGGGTCCATATCATATTTTTAGTTTTATCATTTACCATGATACCATTTCAAAAATCACAAATGAGATTCACAATGCATGTCTTACAGATCTAACGAATTCGTCAATTTCTATAAAAAAAGTCAACTAATATTTTCAACAACTAACAAGAATTCACATACCATAATATGTCTGTTTCTCATATTATTTATTGAATATTCAACAAATTATAGAGAGGCATTGATTGAGTTATTTACAGTGAGTAACGAAATATTTACAAAACATTACTCAATCAAACATTGAAGTCATGATTGTGCATCTAAATTTGCAAAGAGAAGCTCATACTCAATATTGGATTCACTTGCTGAATTTATTCGATTCAAATGTAATATTTTGTTTGGTACTTTGTTGTTAAATAAATATTAACAATTTATTATATTGGCAAATTGATATTATATCACCTATTGTTTATAGTATTGGAAAATTTAAATTATTGGCGTTGAAATATAAATTTGACTACGTGCAAGACACATTCGCACGTGAAGAGTTCCGCACTGCTTTGCGGTAATATATACCGTCTGGTTTTGTTCGTGTAGTATCTTGATTATAGTTTTAGGTAATGTTATTGCAGCCATAGTAATACACACTCTAAGATACTTTAATGACTATCGATATATTAAGGTTAAGAAATACATTCCTGTGATTGACAGATGAACGGACGAAAGGACGGTGAACTTAGTTTCAGTTATAAGGCTCCGTTGGTAGCCACTGAGTACGTAACCCAAAATTTAATGAAAGATTGAATATTTACAGTTAAAATTGTTAACGAGAAAGAATTTTCCGTTATGGATAATAAAAGAACTTACTCTAATGAAAGTAATAAATTCTGCATAATAAAGCTTCATAAAACTATAAAAGAACTGTGCATAATGAAAAGTGGTAGAACTCTTTATAAAGGCGTGGCAAATGTCTCGTAATGATCGGTGGTAGAATTTTCCATAATATAATGTGGTCGAATCATCTACATGTATAAAAAAGATGAATGCTTCTAAATGAAAAGGAGAATTAAATTTAACTCAGAAATGAAAGGATTTTTTCACATCAGATTAATCTGTCTCCAATTATAGAAAGTAGAAAGAAATTCCAGCCGTCGGGACATCCTATCCCCCAGCTGCATTTCAAATCTCATCGAGATTAAATACTGGTTTTATTGGAATTTATAAGTGAGACATGCTGATAGCCTTAGCTTGCAATGGTTGTATAATGGGCTATATTCGTTTATTTTTTTTATACTACAAATGTAACAAACGAGCATGCAGTCCACTTGATGGTAAGTGTTCATTGCCGCCTACGAACATTAGTAATCATCTCCAAGTAAGATTGAATCTTATCTGAGATCTGTGCTTATGCGATCATGCTCATGTGATCTGTGGTCATGCGATGATACCCTTGAGGACTAAGATGTTCGTCTTGTTCGTAAGTATAGCCGGTAACCACGGTCTCCTCAAAATAAAACAATTGCTTCACAGAGGATTATGAAAGTGGCGGTGGTACCTCCACAGTCCAACTTCAAGAGTGCTACCTCGTGATAAGTTTTATCATGATATACGTGTACAAATATATGTCTTTATATATATATATATATTTATATTGTAGGAAAAAATGATTTAAAATAATATCAGACGTTGTGAACCAGCTTTCAAATCAAAAATCATTGCAAAGGCAAGTGATACAGTCGTTTTTGTGAAACGGTGTACATAAGTATTTCCGAAATTTCAAATTCTTTTGCTAGTTTTGACTTTCTAAGTGCTTATAAATATGTGTCGTATCAATTATATTATTATACCTACCATATTTTTTAGATAACCACTTCTTTACTCCGCGGCCAGAGACTAATAACTAAAATGAGCAAAAAACCATAAAAGAAGTAGATTGAAATGATTCTATTCAAATTAAGAACCTTTAATTAAATGCACAGATGAAATGCGATTTGAATTCCAAATTGAAATTGGTATTTTCAGAGTGAATTAAAAATGGAGCACGACACGGAGATAGCCGTTACTCTAATTGATGTAAAATGGTTAGCGGTTTCCATTTCAAATGCATTTCTCATTGCGAATTATTTTACGGAAAAAATTAAAAGCGCGTTGAAAAATTTAGCTACGATGGATGGAAGTTGAGACCAACTCTTTTTTCTTATGATTTTAAACTAATTTCATCGCGGAGTTTGCACATTTTTAATTTTATTATGTAACGGGTACTCACG